>MU392233.1:0-203949 GCA_022578495.1 Nemania sp. NC0429
TATATTATAAATAAATATTATATAAAAATATTATATAAATAAAATAAAAATAAATATAAAATATGCTAATAAAAAAAAATATATTAGTTTATAAAACATATATTAATATATTAAAAAGTTATTAAAGTATATAATATAAACTAATTAATTAAATTAAATAATAATAAATAAAAAATATTACATATATATAAATACTTAGATATTATAAACATATAAAGGTATATAATATAACTTAATTAGCTTATTTAATTAAATATAAAATATATAAGCAATAGACTATATTATGGCCGACCGAGTCGATGGCAGGCAATAAACTATATCGCGGCCGACTAAGTCGATAGTAAATAATAAACTATATTACGACTAACTAAGTTAATAGCAAATAATAAATTATATTATAACTAACTAAGTCGATAGTAAATAATAAACTATATTACGACCGACTAAGTTAATAATAAGTAATAAACTATATTATAACTAACCGAGTTAATAGCAAATAATAAACTGCATTATAATTAACTGAGTTAATAGCAGGCAATAAACTGCATTACGACCGACCGAGTCGATGATAAATAATAAACTATATTATAGCTAACTAAGTCGATAAATACGGTAGGTAGTACCTAATAAATTTAAAATAAGTATATATAAATATAATAAATAATAAATATTAAAATATTATAAGTAAATAAATGCTTATAATAAAAACTAATTAATATAATAAAATATTAAAAAAATATATTATATTTAATTAAATGCTTAAATATATTATTTTATATAAAAACAAAAAGCTATAATATAATTTAATTAAATAAATAATATATAAAGGTATTTTATTTAAATATAATAGTATAATATAATAAATAATAAATTAAAATTTAAATAATTTTATAAATAAATAAGCTAAAGCTTAATAATTAATATAATAGGATTTATAACTTTTTTATATATCGTTTAATACTAGGTGCACGTGTATAAGTGCAAAATTGCAGAAGTTATAATTATTAAACAAAAAAAAAAAAATTCTTTAAGTTTAATAATGTAAATGTATACCAACTTTAACCTAATATATATTTAAATATAAAATAGCTTTTAATAAAAAAATCTTTTTTTTTAGTTTTTATATATTGCGTTAATAAAGTTATTAAATTTATATATTAACTTTTAAACTTTTTAATTATATAAAGCTATTAAAAAATTATTTTATAAAGCGTTTTTTGTTTAACCTAGGTTTTTATTTTTTATAGCCGGTATAAAAAAGCGTGCAGGCTAAAAAAATAAAAAGTTTTTTTTATATATAAAATCTCGTTTAAATAATAAAACGTTTAATTAAAAAAAAATAAAATGCCGGCTTTTAATATTATAATATTTAATAGCTTAAGCTATTAAAAAACGTTTAAAGTTTATAGTTAAATATTTAAAATAAAAGCTAATAAAATATAAAATTTTAATAATAGTATATCTAGTTTAAAAAATAAAAATATATTTATTTTTAATTATTATTAAATTTTAATTTTTATAATAAAAAAAGTTAATAAGTTATATTATATAAAGTTTAATAATAATTAAAAAAAATATTTAATACTATTTAAAAATAAACGTTTTATTTTAATATAGTAAATTAAATAAATAATAAGCTGTTTAATTTAATTAATAAAATTTTATATAAAAAAAGTTATATAAAAAATAATATAAATAGTTTTATAAAAAAAATATTAATGTATTTATATTATTATTAAACTTTTTAAAAAATAATAAAAAAATATATTTTAAACGTACTTTTAAACCGCTAAAAAAAGCTAAATTAAAAAAATTAAATAAAACGTCCTGCTTTATAAAATAAAGGTTAAGCTTTTATAAAAAAATGTCCGGCTTAAAAAAAACGGTAGTAATGTCCGTTTTATAAGCAGTAAAAAAAGCGGGGACGTTTTTTTTAACAAGAGATATTTTAAAAAAAACACTTAAGACATTTTTTTTAAAAAAAAAGTAAATTAATAGTAAAAAAAATGTTTATTTTTAAAAGCTTTAAATAAAAAATAAAAATAAAAAAAAAATTTAAATATTATAATTAAAGCTTAGCAAAAAAATTATCTGTTTAGTTTTTATATAATTAAATATAAAAAAAGTGCTCCGGATATTTTAATACGTTTGTTATGCCTATAACGTTTTATCGAGCTAGGCGTTTATAAAAACAATAACTAAATAAAATATATAAATTAAAAAAATAAATAAAAAAAAAGTTTTAAACATCGTTATTTAGATTAATTATAAAATAATAAATTTAAATGTATAAACGGCGGTTGCTATTATTTAATAAAAAAAATTAGCTATTCGTTAGCTAAAATATATAAAAAAAATAAGTTTAAACTGCTGTTTAAAAAAAAGGTTATTAATTACCAGCATATATAAGTGTTAATATAAAGTTTTTAGCTTTATTATTAATCGGATCGATCAGCTATTATAAGCTAAATAGCAATAAAAAAAAATTTTAAAAACGTTTATAAATAAAGTTCTAAATATATAAAATTTATAGTAGTAATTTTAAAGTATTAAATAGTATAAAAATCAGGGGTAAAGGTAGCGGGTGGCCGGTGAACGTCCGTTAAACGTTATAGTATTATTAAATAATGGTATGGTTATAATAGTGCCGTCGACGATTAAACGAGATCGCTAGCTATTATTTTAATATAATTTTAATTAGTTTAATAAAAATAAATAAAATAATAATTTTTTTAAATAAGGTTTTTACTTAATATTCGTTAAATGTTTTTATTATAATATATAACCTAGCTTATATAAAACGGCTTATATAATAAAACGGCTTATAAAATCAAACCGTATATACTGCGTAACAACTTATAGCTTTTATAAAAGCGGCTATAACTATAATAAATAAAAAAATTTATAATAATAATAATAATAATAATAATAATATTATTATTATTAATTTATAATTAACGTTAGCTTTAAGCTTTATTAGTATAAAAAATTTATAAAATTAAAAGTTTTATAAAAAAAAATAAAAAAATATATATATATATATAAAAAGTTATTAAAAAAAAAAACTATAAAGTAATTTATTAATTAATTTTAAATATATATATAATTTAATAAAAAAAAACTTATAAAAATTATATAAAGTTTAAAAAAAAAAAAAAAAAAAAGCTTTAATAAAAAGCATAAAATATATTTTTTTATTAATTAAAAGCAATGCTATCGCTTTTATATAATCTTTAATTAGCTAGCGTAAAAAATATTTAAATATTTATTTATATAATTAAAATTTATATAATAATAAATACGATCTATATTTATAATTAATTATTATATTTATTAAAGCTATAAATAAGCATAACTATAAATAAAAGCTTAATTTTTTATATATAAAATAGTTTTTTATATTAATTATAATAAATATAAATTATATATAAAGCTATATTATAAATTTATTATAAAAAAATAGATTTAAAAAGTATATTATAATAAAATAAGTCCTCGTAATATAAAAAATCTTTAATAAAAATAGTTCGAAATTACGTAATTTTATAAAAATATTAAAGTATTAAAAAGGATTGCCGTTCCAGCGAGTCCCGGGTTATAAAACGTAATATTTATTAATTTAAAATTAAAAGTATATATAAATCTGCGTATACACTAAGCTAGAAATTCGTTTTTTATTAAATAAATTATCCGATTTATTATTTTTAAAGCTACAGACCTTTAATGCTAATAACTTTTATTACCTACGATTAATCCACTTTTTTATAATAGTTTATATTAAAATAATATTTATAAAAAAAATTTATAAACTTTTTCGAATTTTATTTATTTTTATAGCTTTTTATAATATAAAACTATATAGCAGTAGCTTTAGCGCTGCTTTTAAAGTTTTTATTAATTTAATAAAACTTATTTTAGTTTTTTTTAATAAATTTAATATTTTTGCTTAACTTATATTTTATAGCTGCTTTTTATATAAAAAACTTTATATAATTTCTTTCGAACTTTTTTAGCTATTATAAAAGCTTCCGCTTATTTTTTTTAACTAATTAAACAAAATTATTAAAGCTTTAAAGCGTTAAAAAAATAAAAATAAAAATAGCATTAAAAGCAAAGTTCGACTGCTTTAATATATTTATAAATCTATTAATATAAATTAATAAAAACATATTTAAAATATTTAACTGCTTTTTTATTTTAGTTTAAATAATATTAAATAGCTGCTAAGCTATTAACTGCTTTAAAATAAATAAAAAAACTTTTAGCTAAGCTAGCCAAAATAGCGCGTCGTTTAAATCTATTATAAAAACGTTTTTTATAATAAGTTCTTAGTGCTACGTTATTTTAAAATAATATTATCGCTGTTTAAAAAAATAATGTTAAAATATATATAACGGTATAGCTAAGCGGCTAATAAATACTGTTAATATTTTAGTATAAAAAAATATATATATATAAAGCTATATAATAACTGCGCAGCTAAATAGCCACTTTAGCTATATAGGTTTTTAAATCCGTTCCGGCTATATCCGGAACAACTTTTACTAAGCGCAGGCTTATCAGCCTGCCAGCTTATAATATAATATTTATATATTATTATATTTAAATATTTATAATATTTACTTTTTTAATCTAGAAATTTTTTTTAAATAAGTAATAATAACTAAGTTTAAAAAAAAAAATTTATTATATAATCTGCAGCAAAAAGAATTTTTTAAAATAAAAAAAACCTTTGTTCCACTCCAGTCTTACCTTCTTACGTTAAAAAAGAAGGCATAGTTCATCCTGCACCTTTATTAAGGACTCATCAGTCCTAGGCACCCTCCAGAGCTTAAATCTAACAACATCGACCACAAAAGATTAGGTAAATGCGTCCGCAGCGCAAGCAACAAAATTCGTAGCTCAAGTCGTCACATACTCTTATGCATAGCATCACATAGTTATGGCAGGAGGAAATATATAGTGTCATTCAATCTCATCACTGTGACTGCTTCCTTGGGGCACTGTCTTAGCGGCCAACCTCTTCGCAACCTGTACTTACTCGAGTTCTTTCCCGATCTGGTCGAACTCGTGTCGCCATTCACTGACTTTCTCAACCTTCTTAAACGGGTCGAAGTTTATGGCCTCGGTATCAACGTATACATTGTCCCCCAACGTCAATGTGCCGCGCCCGATTAGAGGGCCCAGCTCGGAGCTCGCATACTTGGAGCTCTCTCCAGATCGATTACCATCTTCCCAAACCCCGACCTGGAAACTTACTCCTGGGCGGAAGAAAAAATTTGATCCTTCTACAGCGCCACTGAGAGTCCCGCTATTCACAACTCTGGCAGCTTTGTGGGGTTTGGCCGACTTGTCTTCCTTATGTGCTCCCAGATAGCTGTTGACGAAATCGCCCGTTTCACTATTGTGGTAGCTATCGTGCCGACCATCCTGGTTTGGATGTGGTAATACCTCGACAGCGTCACTGCCTCCGACTGGTAGCTTCTGAGTGGAATACGGGGAGCTGTTAGAGACATGCGCGATGATTGCGCCGTTCTTGTTGCCAATCTCTGCATTAGGTGGCATGGGTTGCATGGGTGCCTCTCGAACATCCTCGATCAGCAGAACAAGCGGTTTATTCCAGATATCTGGGCCGATGGCATCATAAAACTCGAGCTTGCACTTTTCTGCCGATAACTGAGAATTCGGCGCCCTCGTGATAACATGGTCGATATTGACTTCCTCCTCTACGCAATGTGTAAGTAGTAGATAATACGTAGCTGAGGTTTAAAACTCACCATTTCCATAGACATAGAAGGGCACGAAATCCGAGGGATAGCTGTCCAGGCGGTACTTGGAATTGAGAGGTCGACTGACAACAGTCTGTTGAATAGTGACGTCGATATCACGAAGGATAATGCCGCTACAGCTAGATTTCAGCAAACACATTTCGGAGAGGCAGACTAACCAAAGGGCTTTTGGAGTATCTTACGATTCTTTAGTCATAATCTGACCTTTGAACGTGCCGTTACTCTCAACCACGTCCTTAAGCATCGTCTTGTTCTGGGTCACAAGTATCATCGGCTCCGATGGATACGAACTTTTCATGGCAGCATAATTTTCCTTCGATGTTTGATCGAAGTCGGCAGAGACGATGAGCTGCTGGCGATGGTTTGCAACATGGAACATGGGGAAGTGGATGAGGTAGATAGATTCGGTTCCCTGGATCAGAAAGTTGTGGAAATCTGGCGCAAGCGTATTGCGTTTGCGAACAATCTACAGGAAGAATTTCTGTTATTAGGATAGAGCAGAGTGATTCCTAAATGAGCATATAACGAACCTCTGTCTCTTTCTCCACCGTGTCGTACAATATCTTTGCTAGCTTGTTTGTGAACTGTCCATCCGTAGGGAATGGGGACATAACGACATTTCTCAACACCATTACTACGTTAAACGATGTCAGTTAAAAGCATATTGGCTCATATTGAGGTAGACTTCGGAATTGTAGCATGGCCTTGGAAGCTAGGATACGATCAAAATAGGGGCTCTTGTGTCTTGGTGTTTGAGGAGCTAAGTAGGGAGTAGCTATTTCCAGAAATAACTTACGATCTTGTGTGCTTTGCTCTAGCTTAAGCCTCCCCACGAAATTCTTTTTACATTCCCCATAGAGCTCGTCAGAGAATTCTGTCCTAAAGTTCGTTAGAGTCTGTAGTTACGTGTTTGGGAAACATTAGTTACTGACGACGTGAGGTACAGAGGAATCTTGGTAGGATTGTCCATAGGGCTGTCGACAGAGAGCTTTTCCACGACTCGTTGCATGAGATAGTTGGCCTCCTCGATGTCGTCGTTTGGTTGCCCATTTTCATACCGGAAATTCAACGAGAAAGCGTTAATATTCAGATCCGATCCGAGCTCTCTCATGAGCTTCATGGCCTTGGCGTCTTCTGGTCGGTTGATATCCTCTTCAATGATTTGAGCATTTGTTTTGCAGACGATTTCTTCGCGAATACGATTCTTCTCTGCTTCAATCGTCTCGTCTGTTGCATCTTGCTTCAGCTCGGATGGGAGCATATTGAAGGGCACGCAGATGAATGAGCTTTTCGTGTCAGTCAAGGCAGCCCACTCTGCGGAGAGCTGTGTCCCATTTTTAGCTGTGTTATCGTTGTTAAGAAGATGCCTGTAACCATACTCGTGTACATGTCCAAGTTACTTCTCCTAGAAGCGATCCATAGCCTTCTTGGGTTAGACCTATCGTCTTGTTGGATAACCAAGTTGACACTGCCGAAGCCCCTGGCTTGCTATCATTATTTGTAACATTAGTTTCCATCGGAATTTCTTCACGCAAGCCCAAGATGTTACATACCTCCCTTCCACACCATAGATTCCGATACTTGTCACGGAGCCACGGGAAAGGTAGGGACTTGTCCATGTCACTAAGAATCGCATTCGTCCGTCGCGGTAGCATAGCCCACCGGCCGGATATGGGATGTAACCTGCTTTGTGAGGGTCAATAGTAATCGAATCAGCATACCGCAAGGCATACAGATCTTCCTGTGAGCGGAACGTGTCAGTGTACGAATTTTACATAAAGGTCTGCAGCTAATGAAAGGTCTCCGAAACAAATATACATGTCATTTTAAAACTGTGGGGGTAGTATATGAAAAAGATATTATGTAGGAGTCTGACCTGAGTTTGTACTCTTAAGCTGGCGTCAGGTACGAACCCGTCGGCCTCGCCCATGTCGGTAGGAAGATTGAGTACGGCCCCTGGGTGATAATCCCTGGGGAGCATCGAGCAGAAATATCCTCCCCAGGCAGCGTCGGCATGGACGATGAAAGAAAGCCCTTCGACTTGAAATTTCTTGCGCAAAGCAAGAATTCTACATAGCGGGTCCACCGCCCCCTCTTCGTGAAAAGAGTATTATCAGTATGATGGTTCGGTAACTACGGTCATGATGACATACCTTCGGTTGATCCTATGATTCCCACTACTGCAAGAACGGGCTGTTCGTCATTTAGGCTTTGCCTAAGCATCTTCTCCAGTTCTTTAAGGTCGACACGCGCTCCCATGTCGACCGGAATACCAATAACATTGTCCGAGCCCAAGCCAGCGATTGCTACAGTGATGAAATAATCAATAAGAACTCTTCTTTTAGAGGTTGCTGATACTCACCTGCTCCTTTCGGCCATGAATAGTGCCGTGTCGTTGCCAACATATACTGACATGGCTTTATATCGAATTTTCTCTCGAGCACATCTTTTCCTGTAGATTGGATTGTGAACTTGTTCATCACTGTAGACAGAAAATCATTCGATATCCCGCTGTTTAACCTCGGTTAGTGCTTACGTCAAGCATGGAGTTGGGATGAGCATAAATCAACAATAGAGCAATACAATTTAAACACCGTTGATAGGAATATAAAGAATTGAATGACATACTGTTCTTGGTATAGTCGATCGGGCAAGTCCAGAATAATGGACGGCCTCAGATTCAGAAGCTCCCACGTTGTAAGTTTCGAGAATAGCTTCCGTACGCCTTGGCAGTTCTCGACGCAGAAAATGTCAGATAGGAAGTCGAGAGCTTCCCCTTCGTCAAATGCCAGCCGTAGCGACAGTGGGTAGAACTTCAGATTTCGAGCTTATTTAGTGGTTAGTTACCATATACCCGAAAGGTTCCATCAGCGCCACGTACCAACCCTACGAACCGTGTTAATAGACGACAAAGATGCCATACAAGATGTCATACCAGATTGATTCAAGATTGGCTACTGTGCCGTCACATGTTACGTGACCCCATCCTGTGGGGGCGTCGGTATTGTCAGGATCAATATTGTAACCGAACAGTTCGCAAAGTTGCTCGCCGACTTCGATCTCCGCCATTGTAGAAAGCGGGCTAGCTTCGATTGCTACATTATTTGGGTTGTACAACATTGTCATGAAGTAACCTAGCAGTGACGCCATCTTCGTAAGTTAGTAATTAGTTGTACAG
Source organism: Nemania sp. NC0429 (assembly GCA_022578495.1). NCBI lineage: Eukaryota > Fungi > Ascomycota > Sordariomycetes > Xylariales > Xylariaceae > Nemania > Nemania sp. NC0429. The sequence continues at coordinate 8,968 of MU392233.1, forward strand.
GGGTTGACAGAAATATATAAAGGCTTGGAAATACAGAAACGAAAGTGAGTGTATAATTATTCTCCCTATATTAATGTAATAATGATCACTGAATAATAGAGGATAGTGAAGAGATGAAAGGATTTTAGATGGAATTTACACTCGTATCGGTGGTCCTATTTTGGTCAGCACGGCAAGTTGGAGTAGAGCAGGGAGAAAACATACATATGTGCTTCATAGCGGGGAGACCAAAACGGTATGCTATTCTTGCCCATAATATGAGAGGCTTTGCGGACAGCTCTCTTCAGCTTGTTCATCGAGTCGACGAAAGCTGGGGTCTTTTGCACCTCTTCGCTGATGAATTTCTAGAACAAGTTGACAGTCAGGCGAGTGAGACAAAGAGTAATACATTTCGATTGTGAGTACGTACGCCATCTTCGGGGAAGTAGTTCTGTCTCGCCTTCCCTAGTTCTTCCAGAATGATGTGAACGTTGTCTTCAAAGTAAGACAAGTTCTCGGCTTGAGGCCCGATGAAGTATGAAGAGATGACCTGCATAAGACTGGGGTTAATATTGTCCAGTGATGGTAGGAGTCACGTCGTGGTAAGGGAGAACTCAGGAGATGGAGAGGTAGAATATACCCATTGAGGCACTTCATTTCTCTACATAAGATTTGCTGAAAGGGGAATAAATCTCCAGCAACTAACCTGGTGGGAAACATCTTGGTAGGGGTCGGCCGAGATACAGGCAGTATTGGTTGCGTTTTTTGCCATATCGACTAATGGCTATAAGACGGAAAAACAAACAGCAGGGCCTGGTAGTGATGCTAAATTCTCATTATTAGTGGGCTTTCGCTTTACTTAAATAACCCTACACCAAGAACTCATTTCGCTTGTCTGAGTAATGACATCGCCATGTTGAAACTGTTCAGTATATGGAAGCTAATACTTACCTATCCAAGCTGGCTAATTATTATAGTGACCGGTTTCTTTCAGTGCTTCATGTTGTGGATCGCTAACGCACAGCTGCCCAGTACGATAACTAAATGCGGCTGTAATTGGCTTCAATGAAACGCAATGCAATGTAAGTCACTGAATCTTGTTAAGTGGTGGCCTAGTTACTCTCTTGTACTTGGAAACTCGACCATACATCAATTTCTCCATCAACAATATGACATAATATCAACAGAAACTTACTCATAGCTGTGCAGATCAAAACACTATTGATGCAGCCTATGCGTGTACATGTACTTTTATGATATGCGGCATACTAGTATTCCAATCCTATAGGTTGGTCATCTCCTCACCGGCTGCTCTCCAGCATGTCCCTAGCCACCCCGTGTGGTTTGCATCGACTAGTTAAATGACTTGTGATACTTCATACTTGACTTGCCCATTAATCCGGCAATGATCTTGTTAGTGTTATGTTGAGAATTCAGTATTAAATTGCTTTTCTTCTGTCTGGTTCCTGTTCTATCCGTACCTACAGGTTACCTATTACACTTTCGAGCCAATTATCGCCAAGGCACGAAGTCATCACCTTTGATTGGTACCAGATGTTCCAACGAACACTCGCGATATTAATCGAAAAGCTTGTTTCAAGACTTAGGTTAAGCACGCCTGATTAGTAGATTATCGATCTATTCTAGGTGATGAACTGGGGTCGAGAACCTAGCACTACTTTTGAACCGAACATTACTTGGATGCTTCGGCATATTATCGTTAACGTGGGGTCACCAGCAACATTTCCAGTCAGTGTTGTGACACTTCCGCTCTGCATCAGCGGCTTCAATAGTTTTTGCCTCATCGCTCGTGTGGCCTTTTGCCACCCGGCTTACAGCAGCGGCGTCCCAACCAACCAATATTCCTTGTGATTAAGGCCCACGGCTAGTTGCGTGTTGGAGTTTGGAGATGTTGTCAGCGGCTCGGTGCAACTAACCGGACGAGTAAGAACTGGATAAGTCGAACAGGAAGCCAACAACTTTGGTAGTTTTTGCCGCGATCGCGCCACCCACGGGTCAAAAAGCCCCCCCCCCCCCCCCCCGTAGCTCGCTCCGGATAGTGCGAAATCCCTTTCGCGGTCAGTTGAGCAAGCCATTCCGCATGCATCTCATCGCGCGGGTTAGCCGGGTGGGGAGTGCTATTATGTCCCGGCCTAGGGCACTGTTTTTGAAAAGCAGAGTGCCGTTCACGGTGAAGTCCTACCCGTCGAATGTGGCACCGTGTTACGGAAAAAACAACGTTGCTTATCCACAGTCTGGACTAACGTATATATACTCCGTGACACACCGTAGTGCTTGAGTTGGCGCCGAATAAAATCGCCTACATACGAGTCGCTGATATGCACTTCCTTCTCGCGTTAGCTTGGGTAAGACAGCAGCTCGCAAAGCTAGTCCGACACGCGCTCTCCTCGCCAAGGACACGCGGTATGGAACCTGTCGTATGCACGCACAGCGGCACTCCTCTCTAATAATTCCCTGTGTGTTCAGACATCGCTATTCACCTCGGACGTGATCTAGTCATTCAATGAAGTTGCAAAAAGCCGGCCATGCTAATGCAGAACTCTTGGGTGATGGCTTTGATGTTGAGGTTAGTCTATAATTACTTCATATACCGGTAAAACTTGGCCAAGTGGTTACTTAAAAATGTCGCTGTGGAAGTACTTCCCAGGGTATCTTACTGGACTTCTGCGCTGCGTCTCCACGAACGCAAGCACCCGTAACATACTTAGTGAGGACTTACAGGCACGTAGTGTGAATACTCTGCAATTATAAGCTTAAAAGCTAGAGCCTAGGATTGCCCAAAGCAATGGAATGGTTACCTACATGTACTTCATATAACGATAATAATAATACTAACCCATGAACTAGGCAGATATCCTTACATTAAAACCTCAATCAGCATCCCTTTTCTCTCCTGTGCTACTCTCAAATTAGCTAGTTCAAGGGCGCTTCTAAAGTCTCTCACAGTCTTTACGCGCAAACCCTTCATCCACGTCCCAGAATTGTCTGCTGTGTTTTGCCAACCACTATCTGATCCGGCCGCTGCCTCTGCTAAGGCGGCGTAGTTCGGTGTTGGGCGGAAGGAGATGTTAATCTCGTCGTCCGAAGCTGTGGTATTCAGCCCATCGGGATAGACTATTTGAGTCGAGTTTCGAGGCGCTTTCCAACCTAGAAGTAAAGCTGTATTAGGATGCTGGGGGGACGGATCCGGTGATCAGACGGACTCACCTCCGTTGTTCAACACAATGGTCAAGAGTGGTATCTCATACTTGCTCGCAACCCACAGTGCACTAGAAGGGGCGGCACACATGAAACTTCCATCGCCAACTACCTGGCATACCATGCCCGGCGTATGAGCTGTACCACGTTCTCCTTCCATATCGGCCAGTGCCATCTTCACGCCCAACGCCGCACCATTGCTCCAACCGATTCCTGTGCCGCCGCAATTAATCCAGCTCCCGGGCCGATCAGGCTGTATCTGGTCCGAGAGTATCTGGGCTGTAGTGACAGCTTCAACGACGAATGTGGTAGAATCCAAGAGCGAGTTTTTCATGAGACTACCGATGTTATGCCCGTCCAGCCGATCACCATCGCCCAGGCGAGGCAGAGAGGCAATCTCAGCCAGACGAGTCGCGTGAACTTCGGCGCGCGCTACACCACGAGCTTTGTATTTCGGATCCTTGAGTGCACTAGCAATCACACTGTCCCGTTTTATGTGGTCGACCAGCTGCGTCAGGGCCGTGTAGCTGTCAGCCTTCCAGCGACCATGGGCGGGGAAGAATGATACGGGAATTTGCTGATTAAGAGGGTCGCTATCTATGTGATATATCTTCGTATGCGCGGGTGGTGGATTACGTGACGGGATCCAAGGGACGTCGCAATCAAGGAGAAGGATCATATCAGCATCCTTCGTGCATTCATGTGTGCTGAAACGAGAGCCCTCAGAGGCAGCGTGGGTGAAGGGAAAGCACACGTCACTTCCGCCAGTGTCGTGCACTCGTATCCCGGGGATAAGGTCTGCTAAAGAGACGAGCACCTCTGGAGTGCGCCGATCACGGCCAGAATATCCCGTAATGATCAGTGGTCGCTCGGCTTGCACCAGAGCCGTGGCAACATCGTGGATGGCATCGGATGGGAGTGCAGCGGGCCCAATAGGCACCCACTGGTCCTGAGGCAGTGAGTATGGCTCAATCCTCTCCGCGAGCACCTCTCGTGCACTGGCGACATACACCGGGCCCTTTGGGGTAGAACTCGCAAACTGCAAGGCTCGCCCAATCGTCTGTTTTATGTTAAGCCCCGTGCGAACTTCACCAGTATATCTGCAATATTGCCGCACAATTGCCTTTTGATCAGGCGCCTCCTGGAGCCAGTGCATATATTCTGTTCGAGAGCCTACGAACTCGCCGGCTTCTGTATATGGGCACAAGCCTGCGAAGATGAAAATGGGCACTCGACCAACGCTAGCATTGTGAATACCCTGACCGAGGGCCTGGGTGCCAACATCAACATGCACGAGAACAGCTTGTGGTCGTCCTGTCACTCGGGCGTACCCATCCGCCACTGCATCATTCGAGGTGAGTAACTGTTATTTCAAGTGATGTCTACGAGGGTTGCAGGAGCTTGCCAAGTTCTCGAGGTCTGAGTGCACCTCTAGCAAGCGCGTTACTCTTGGAAATTACTGGAATTAGAAAAAAATGGCTCTGTGGGACACTTACTCGAGATGGCGATGATTTCTGAAGGGCATGTTATTATCCTGGGCCATCTTCCAGGTCGTTCTCTTTTCCCTTTGACGATGGCCTCGATGATTGACGGATGGTCGGACCCAACATTGACAAAGCAAGAGGTTATGCCGGCCTTGCTAAGGTAGTAAGCACCAATATATTAATTTCAATTGTACCCTGACACACCTCCCAAAGCCCCTCGAACAGGGCGAATGCTGTTGTATATCTGAGTAAGACAGCATTAGCCATGTTCTTCCACTTCGGGTACACAATCATCATCTAAGCTCTTACCCCGCAGATTCACCCCGCCTCCCTATTGTTGTGGAAAGTCCAGAGTATAAACGGCGACCGCAGATCCCTCTGGCGGTGGAAGCAGATGCATTCGGGTCATTCCTGTGCGAGCTAAATGAAGGCGAAATGCGCAAAAGGCTGCGGGCACTGATAGAATGGCTGGCCCCTCCGAGAACACGGAGTGAGCGTCTGCAAACCGCACGCTGGAGAAACACACCCTGGGCCATCATTTCACACTTGCTTCTACGCCTGCTCTGCGTTCTCTTCTCGCCGTGCTGTGTAGGCTCGTAGTAATTGAGGATTTACCTACCGGACCATAGCCTGTGCGAATGTAATAGCGCTCCTGCCAAGATGACGAGAACGGGAGGGGCCATGACAGTTGCCGCTGTGTGGCGGCCAATTGGATATGCTCAGTTTCGTATGGGCTTTAAATGCCGGCACGCCGTTAGAGCAATACTGTGTGCAGCGGTCCCTTATCCTGCCGCACCTAATCCGGACAAAGGTGACAAATCAGTCTTCGGCGTTGTTTCGAGCTACCTACCTCATCGAGCCCAGCTCTACCTGCGACCTGCCGTCAATATTGGCCGCAGCGAAGCGGCGGTGTAGGTGACAGCTGCACTATACAAATGTTATTGATGTGTTTACGAGCCTACCATGAGTACTTGGTGTATGTTGGTCTACTAGTGCAACCCGGGTGACTCGACGGCCTGCATGAAATAACTGGCATGTTAGGTGGTATCACCTGATGATCTGTGTCTGCCTAATGCAAGTAGCATGCCAATTGTTGATCAGCCCGGTCAAGGCGCAATACATGATGTTGATGCGACACCGGAATACGGAGCAGAGTCCCCAACGTTCATCGAGTTGCACCGCCACATCTCTATTGCCTAGGTAGCTACGACCGTCCTGTGCGCCGCTCCAGCTGGCCACTGGTCAACATTGCGTGACTACAGTCGTACATACACCGTGTATCTCGACATACAATGAATAACCGCCGACGTTTGGACGAATAGGCGTCAAGTTCATCAATCGAAATTCGCTTTCTTGTTGTCAGTAGTGTGTTAGCTAGGTCGCGATTGCATTGAACACGGACTTCTGAAGGCGCTAATAATGAGGGCTCCCTTTATCGCCAATGATTGCGAGTATCGAGGGACTCCGCGCGATGGGTTGCTATTGGCTATTTCATCGCGTAATTACACACTATTTCAAACATGAAATGAGAAGAACCGGCTTGATGAGCCGTATGGAAGAAGCTTGTGCGCAACAAGTTCAAGTGAGTGACTGCTGAGGCCAAGAGACCTGACTGCAACAAAACCGCTATTGATGGCCTACAATAGCATACGACGAGAGACCCCCCGCCACCACAACGGGGTTGAGGAAAATAAATTCCAACCTATTGCTCGATTCCAACGGAGTATGATATTCAGTACCCGTCCATCATCATGTCGCATAAGACGACACAGTATTGTCTCCAACCCCAAGTAGCGAATCAGACTCGAAGTTGCCTCTCTTTGTAGCATAGGATGACACTTCCTCATCCCCGACTCCAAGAAGAATATCGGACTCAAAGTTGTCTCTTTTCGTAGCATAGGACGATACTGCTTTCTCCCCGACCCCAAGAAGAGGGTCAGACTCGAAATTGCTTCTCTTAGTCGCATATGAGGAAGCTGACTCCGTCCCAACGTCAAGGAGGGGATCAGACTCGAAATTGCTTCTCTTCGTAACATAAGAAGATTTGGCCTCTGTTCCGACGTCAAGGAGGGTATCAGATTCGAAGTTGCCCCTCTTCGCGGCGTATGAAGAATCGGACTCTGTCCCAACGTCAAGAAGGGGATCCGACTCAAAGTCTGATAGAGTAAGTATCTACATTATATACTACGTAGATAAGAAAAAGATTGACTGACTTAGACTCTTTGGCATCGGCACGGCGACCGTGGCCGTGATCGTCCCCATCAATGCGACGAGAAAGTGAACCCTCATGATGGATTTCTATTCTGGTACCAATTATGAGAAGAGGCGGTCTCTAGTGGGAAAAGATGGGTTTGTTGAAAGTGTAGGGGATCTACGATGCCTACCACGTAGTTCTTAGATATATCCTGAGGAGAAATACTCTGTCTCTAACATCTTTGTGAGCAATCATATCTACCCCCCTCCCCCCCCCTAGATGGCTAGTCATGTGATGATCCAAAGGACGACACCAACTCCCGATGTAGCCCCGAATTTATGTACGCATTAGTATAAACCAACTCCAGTTAACCGAGTTGTATGATGTCTTATCCATAGCCCAGCGTCAGTAAGCGAGTGTTTAGGCGCACCGGCAGTTCGTAATGGGGGAAATAAGTACCAAGCATCTGCGATGGATTGGTTGAGAACCGACGTAATGCAGTTATTAGGGCTCAGTCCTCGTCACCACCTCAGAGATGGAGCCACCTTGTGATTGTCTAGGCCCATGACGAATGTCTCAAGATATATAGGGTGGTATCAGGCATTGAATCTGCCACCATTCTAGTCCCATGTAACCATTTCATGTCCACTCAGGGCTCATTTTGTTGCCGCCCACGCCCGACGCTGTATTGGCGACGTGGGTGTTGAAAGCAACAAGATTAAACTGCACCGGTCTATGCTCATTTAGACATTTTCTCTGCTGGGAAGCTTACCTGGCATCCATTATTTCGACATGCGAGCCATGAATATCATGCCTTCAGGTTTCTATCGAGCGTCAGTCCTAGAATCACCCTCAAGTCATCGCACCAGATCGTCGATCAACAGCTGGTTTTTGTCACTTTCGAGCCTATAGCTTAGCCCTCATGTCTCTGAAATACTATTATGGCCGACTTTCAACTTCTCCCATGGAATTACCTGGGACCAGTTTTGAGGAAACGCCAGCAGATCATGCTCCTTGCGAACATTGCAGCAAATGGAGAGCCAAAGCTCATTGGATTGCTCATATTTTCAGCTCAATCATGTTAGTTAGCTTACTTATTATCGTTGTTCGACTCGATAACAGCACGGTGGAAATGGCGAGATGTTGGAATATGCGCAACTATTACTGTGAGTAAACAGCGCAGCTGTCCAGTATGCGGATCTTACGAAGGAGTCAACTGATAGATGGCCAAATAGCCCCCGTCAATGCCGCCTTGGCTACAAGGCCCTCTATCATTACGCGGTTTAATGGCTCCCTGTGGTACGATTCTCCATTCAAAGGCCCACCGAACCCAGTGGTCGAGGAGGCGTGGCACTCTATCATGCAGTACGGAGTTATTTCCGTTTCCGGAACCGACTATGAGAGGACGAATCACTCAACTCGCACGGCAGTCAAGTTCCCACCGGAAGCCGGTGGGGGCTATATGGCGACGACGGTTGGTACACACCAGCTGCACTGCCTGCATTATATTTGGCAAGATCACCACCGCGCCTATTTCCCTGACGTACAGCAGAAGGCCGAGGACGTACCTGAGCTGTATGAGCGGCATTACGAGCATTGCGTTGATTATATCAGACAGAGTATCATGTGCCAATATGATACCGGCTTGGTCACCTACGACTGGGTGTTACAACACCAAAACCCAACACCCAATTCCAACGCAATGCACAAGTGCGTTGACTGGGATGCGGTGCAGGAATGGTTACAGCATAGAGCAGTCCAGATTCCGGATGGGTTTGTGTGGAGGCAGCCAGACGGACAGGAAAGTCTTGATTGGAACCCGTGAGGGGGGGTGTTGGAGTAGATACAGAGTATCTCAAGGACCCTACATACTTAATGCTTTTCCCGTATAGTAAGGTGTCTTCTGTTACTATGCTAGAGTCCCATCACTTACTATCAGGACAAATAGTAATAGGCAGGCGACGTATCCATAGTGTCGCTAGTCGGATACTCATTTTCAAGCACAATCATCAAATTAGCAATCCAGAACCCCAAAGAACCTCTGAAATGCAAAGTAGTACGAACTACTAGGTACACCTATGCGTTCATCAGTACCCCTGTCATCCTGATTATAATTTCGGCTATATCCGCCTCCGTGTCGTACACTGCCGTAAACTAGTGCAAGGTACTTCGATTCAGTAGGCTTGCCAATGATGACAACTTAAACGAAGTATGAATGTGAAGTGTAAGTCCCCGATAGCCGATCTTCGATTGAGATATCAATTTTACTAAATTCGCCGTTCCCTGGTGCTGCATGCTCAGCAATATATGACATTTTTTATGACATATCTTTGGCTGCATACACTTTCCATTACAACCCCTGCACAGGAGCAGGGTTGTTCAGATGCCGATTTGTCGGGTACCCCAGAGCCAAACAAACAAGCCCAGGGATACGATCTAGCGCACCAGAGAATCTGCCATGGTCCGGATTTCGTCACCATCTTCAATGCGTGCCAGCTTCTGACAGAACGGGCTACGCTTCCTCATTGCTGGCCCCCAGTGGATGAAGGCGAACGGGATTGGCGTTAGTGCCAAGCACAGGAACCCGAGAACTGTGCAGGCCCAGTCCGTACCTAGGCTCTCATAGAGAGCGTTCGTGGAAAGGGGGATCACGATCGCAGCAACCGTGTTCCGGGTAAATACACTGGATGCCAATGCTGATGCGCTATATATGCCGTATGCATCCGTTAAGTAATTGTTCAGTGCCAGAAATGTCAGATCTATGCCTATTCCCAGTGGTATGCCCGATAGTGCAGGGATAGCCCAATGAATCCATGGCTTTGCAGCCCACCCTAGCCAGAATTCGGAGAGGGCAAACAGCGGCCCGCCGAGACATGCAAGCGGGAGTCGTCGATATTCCTCTTTCAGCGCCCAAGACCTTCCTTTTTCGAAACTGCTTTGGTGGTATCTGTCCCACGCAATGAAGATAAAGATGGCGAATACGGCGCCGACGCCGATGGGGATGAACATCAAGGCGGAGACCCCGTCGGAAAGGGAATAGACGCCGCGAAATATTAGTGGGTAAGCCCCGAAGTACAGGAAGAAGATGGTGTATTGATAGAGGATGAAGAGGTCAGTGAAGAAGACGATTGGCTCGGACAGTATCCAGACTGGGCGAGTGAGGACCCACGCTTGGGACCAGAGGCCAGAGAGTTTCTTGGCTACCAATCCGGTGACCGACTGCTGTACTGTGTCGCGTGCCTCCTTCTTGCTGCGAGCAGTAAGAACTGGCGCAAATGTCTCAGGCATAAAGAGTAGCATCGGCCAGTTCACACCTGCTAGAATCAGAGCATACCAGAACTGCCACTGCCACCTGACGGTCGATGAGAAACCTGAGATGATGGGCCCGATCAATGGGCCGACATTGCTCGTAAGTCCTAGCAGCGTCACGGCCATGCCACGAGGTCGAAGGTCGGGATATATGTCACAGAATAGCCCTCCCGAGACGGTCTGTGGCGCCGCTGCAGCGCATCCTAACATGAGCCGAAAGAAGAGAAAGGCTGGCCAACTTGGCGCGAGAGCGCAACCTAAAGTGAATGCTGTGTAGACGGAAAATGATAGTAGGAAAACTGGGCGACGACCCCAGGACTCGGAGAGTGGCGCAACGAGCAATGGGCCGAGGACTGGTTCCAGATAGTCATCCATTAGCATTTATGTTCAAAATATCCCCAGGTACACTTTCTAATGTGAAGTAACTCAGGTCACAGGAAGACTAGAAAGGTCATGTAACCAAATGAAGCTTTCTTTCTCCGTGCATGTCTTACCGTACCCGACTAAGAAGATAGAAACAGGGAGCTGCTTCTGAAGCTTGGAAGTTACGTTGAAATGGGCATCCAGAGCAGATGCGCTTCCACTTGGCAGAGACGATCCCAAGGTAACATTGAAGTTCATTAGAATAACGGTCGCTGAGATCAATAGTTTACGCGCCTGAGATGGTAGAATGTTAGCACTGGGGGCCTCCTATGTTGGAAATGGTGACGACTTACAGGCGACAGGCTCGCCGCTATCTCAGGCGGGTCATCCGCAACTAGTGCTATGAACTTGCCATAAGCTCTCTCGAATGCAGTGATTCCTGCGTAGACATACCGTCAGAGAAAACAGGGGCTATAATAGGCTTGGTTTTTGGTTCCATAGTAGCGTGTTGAGATAATGAAGAATGAAAACGTGTTGGTATAATGATCATGATAATTTTAGGAATTTCCTCGCTTCTCTCCATCAAAGGTGAATTTATAATGCTTGAAGATGCAGTTGTTGTGGAGATCAGCACATTACTACACCCACTATATCACAAGCCACGTCTATATCATCAAGAAGATGACCTAACTTTCTGCCAAGAAATATCTCAGTAGGGTTTCATGACGCCCATTGCTCTTAGATGCAGCTTTTTGATATGATGATTTTCACAATGCGAGTGTGTGAGCGCTCTTGGCTGCGTTGTCGTCAAGTACCTTGGACCGTTTCCTTAGTACGAGGAGAGCGTAACCAAGTGTGGCAGCAATCCCAAGCGCGGCGACTGCCACACAGACGGAGTAACCGGAGAGGTAGTAAGGGGCACTGTTCGACAAGAACGTAAAAGGTGCCAGAATCCCGCCTGTGTTGCCGAAACTGATGAGCCACCCGGACCCTATGCTTCGCTCCACGTGGCCCTGGAGATTCATAAGATACCAGCATATCACAATAGGCGCCGCAGTGTATGCGCCCATACAGACCAGGAAAATGCCACCGTATTGCGCCGAGAAGTTACCATGTGTTGTCATCAAGATGGCGAGACCTGCAATGAGAAGAGCACCTGAAAACAGCAGATATGGCAGACGAAGACTGGTCCGATCAGAGAGGTATGCTATAAGGATACATAGCCCGAACGCAGCTGCAAAAGGGGGCACGGAGTGGAGTTGAGTTTGCACTACCGAGAATCCAAGTGTTTTGATAATAGTCGGTGTGAAGTATGCGAATGCATAGACTGGAACGACAGCAGCTACCCCGGTACTTAGAGGCAGATTCGAGTGATGAGCAGGCTGGGCACTTACAGAAATACATCAAAGCACCAAAGTAGTTCATGGGATCTTTGAAAAAAACGGCAAGATCTTTCCGAGTGACCTTATCCGCTGATGCGACCGAATGGGCGTGCGAGTTGCTGAGTACCAGGTGCTTTTCTGTTTCGGATAGCCATGTTGCATCGGCGGGGAAATCGCTGACATAAAAGAAAGCAGCAATGGCCACTAAAATGGTGAAGATCCCTTCCAAGATGAAAATCCATCTCCAGTTGCTTAGACCCCCTACACCGTCCAGGCCCGCGATCGCTGAGGCGAGGAGACCGCCGAAAGCAGAGGCCACGATCACCGAGCAGAAATAACCTGTAAAACGTTTCTGGGCTTCTTCTCGTTTGTACCAGAAACTAATCAGGTAGAAGCTCCCTGGGAATATGCCCGCCTCGAACAATCCGAGAAGAAACCGAGTCGCAAGCAGGCCACTGTAGTTTTGGACGAAGCCCTGGCCAAGCTCGACGATACCGAACCCAAAAATGCAAATTGAAAGCCAGGTACGGGGGCTAAACCTTTTAAGCAAGATATTTGAAGGGATCTCAAAGATGATGTAAGGCACGAAGAATACAGCCAGCGCAATGTTGGGCTGTTGGTCAGTCAATCCTAATTCCTGCGGGAGGCGTAGGGTCAAGGCGTTTGAAATGTTGGCACTCCACAGGTTTAGGTCAGCAAATACTTAGCTGACGATATTTGGCGCAGGGATGCAGGAATTACCGGTCAAGGAAAGCCACCACGTAGATAAGAAACAGCATTGGGAGCACGCGCATGTCGATTCGATGCCTCAACTTGGTCGCTTGCTCCTCTAGCACGACATCTGCCTCTGGCACGGTCAAGATAGACTCGACTGTATCATGATCTGTTTAGGTTAGGACCCCAAAGTGAAAACCGTAACATCCATGCTACGTACCTGGATTGCCCATCGCGTGGTCAGGCGCGGCTCCTAGCCCAGAGTGGTCTGCAGATGATGGCTGAGTTGTGGGCGGGTTGCGTTAGATGGCAGATCAACCGTGCCACTGCAGCAAAAGGGGTCCCAGGCAGACCATTAGACAGGGCTCGGGAAGTCTTTCAGACGCTGGGAGGAGAGTCGCTTCAAATATTCGCGGATTTACAGAAAGGCTCGAGGACAGCACAATCTCAGCACAGGAGACTGCTCAATGCTTGTCGCCATAGGCTGAATCATCAATGTTGGTTGTCAGTCACTTCGCCAGGGAACGGGGTCCATAGCCCATGCTCCATCTTCGGCCACCGTAATCAGTGATCGGCACAATAGCCAGCGGGTTTGTCACCAATTACAGAAAATCATGTCGCATTCCACGCCGGGAAACTGGGGAGGTGACGCATAATACCACACATTTCACGCATTGCGCGACGCCAGTAAATGCCTACCACATGGGAACAAGGGCACTGGCGTCGCAGTAGGGTCGGCCTACCTTGTCAATTAATATATCCATCGCCCCCGGTTATTTTCAGCTGATGCCCCCATGCAGGCAGCCCGACGCGGGCTCGATTTTCATTAGCTACGGCGACCCAGGTCGGTATGCGAGAAAGAGGGCAGGCGAACCAGCGACACCTATAGGCATATTGCTGTCTTTATCTATTTCAAGCTCTCTCCCCCCTCCCTTTCCCATACGAGGATCAAGATTCCCAACCTATTTTGAGCATCGTGGCGTCGGAGTCCTTGTCTACTGGAAATTCCCCCCCACAATGGTCCCGCAGGATTCAGGAAGAACCGCGATTCTCCCGCACTAATCCGTACTGGGACTCACGGAAACTACGGAACCTATTGGTGTTTTGTCGGAAGTCACTTGTGTAATATGGCTCCCCAAGTGCCCGACCCCGCGCCAACTTTCGTCCCGGCATTGAAGCCTCCCCCTGGAGTGAAATCCAATCCTGACCATCCCGACTCGCTCGTTATTCTCGCCAACATTGCAATCGGTATAGCAATTCCACTAGTCACGATCTTCTTTGTTCTCCGAACATACGTTCGGGTCTTCATCAAGCGGGCATGGATCATCGAAGATGTCCTTGTCACTATCGCCTGGGCCGGGACCATTGCTTACTGTGGCATTATGAGGACTACCATGGCAAGGCATGGAGGACAACACGGCTGGGACATCACATCTGAGCAACTACAACAAGCTTCGTACTGGTTCAACGTCGCTGCCATCGAGTATGGAGTCATAATTGGCATCACCAAGCTCTCCATCTTGTGTCTCTACCGCCGTGTCTTTTCCCCTCACCGCTGGAGCTGGTTTGATATCAGCATAGTGACCCTTATCATACTGCTGGTTGGGTTTTACACAAGCACCAGCATCGCCAAGATCTTCGAATGCCAACCTCGTGAGAAAATATGGAATCCCAAGCTCCCCGGAAAGTGCATAGAGATCAAGTGGATATTAAACATCAGTGGGGGTTTCAACACAGTCACTGATTATCTGATTCTACTACTTCCCATCCATGCCGTCCGAAGTTTGAAGATGCCAAAGATGACACGAGTACTTGTTGTACTAGCATTTACCTTCGGCCTAGCGTACGTTGCCACTTTCGTTAAGAAGCTGAGGCTGGCACTCCACCGTCTACAACTTGCTAACCAGACGCAGAGGTCCTATTTTTGCGACAGTCGGGTTTGTCGTTCGCCTACAGAAGAGCGGAAACCCCGACACATCTTGGAATCAGCCCGAGATTCTCCTTTGGGGAGCTGCAGAATTAGCCTCTGGCAATCTGTGTGTATGCTTCCCGGAACTCGCCGTCCTCTTACGCCGCCAACGTTTAACGCCTCCTGGTCGGCCCACACCCGAGCAGGTCAAAGGTTGGAACCAGGCTCGAGGTAACCCGGCTGTGAATCGATCTTTGCATAAATACTTGCCCAAGAGCCTTATGAGCACAATGTGGAGCTCGAGTGGTGAGGAAAGCTATTTTGAGTTACAGGATCAACGCCATACCGTGAAAATCACACCCGGAAATGGCGGCTTCTCTCATGTCGCACCTTCACAAGGAAAGATTATTGTGCTACGGAATGAAGTAAAGGTTGAGCATGAGGAGCGGAGTCCGTAAGAGCGTTTAAAGTAACTGAAACGTAGATTTTGAGAACCTCGTCAATTACTTTCCTTGGATAGCAGTAGCTCACCATAATTACCTTGCAGAGATTCACAGTGCATTATGTATTCCAGTCTCCCCACACCGGCTACTTTTCTGCGCGTATGTATACATTTTCCCGGGCCAGAGGTCACGGGCATGTGTAGGGCTACATAGGCAGGCTGTCTAACTTGAACTGATTCAATATAATAAACGCACAAATGATAAGCTTAAAATATCTTACTGGTAATTTATAATAACCCCCAAATTATATGACAATACTTGTTAGAATAATTGTAGAACTTATTCCTTATTATTACATGAGGAAATTATATCTGCTAGTCTTTAGTTCTGTCTGTAGGGTTACATAGCCAACGAAAGGTCCGTGGCCGCATAACCATGTTATCTAACAGCTCGCCGGCCTACTCTGTGCCTCACGAAGAAAAGGCTTACACATAAGTAGCGCGTCGGAGTAAAACTGTAATTTGCTAGCTGTCATGCTGCTATATAAAAAACTGCAGACAGTTATGTGTCCTCCTTGACAACGTTCAAAGGTAGAAAATTGAAATAGACTACTCTAGTAAGTTTTACACAAAACGGTGCTTAGTGAACAAAGATCTCATGATGATATTGAAGTCCTTTCACTCGAGATAATCCAGGGTGCGTGTGGGTGTGTACAAGGGCAGTGTAGAAGACTACCCCTTAATGTGGATTGCTTCGAACCGTATAAGAGCAATGTTGTGTCTAAAGCTATACTTCCGGGGAATAAATCAGTAGTGATTATTGATTTTCTTTTAAAAGCTTCTTTCATGTGCGTCTAGTCCTTGACATGTTCCGCAGAATACCTGCAGAAGCATGCTAAGCTTTACTCAAGAATCCTCCGCCTCTGCTTTTGTCGGGAAAAATACAAGGAAAATTGTTCTAAAATTATAGATTGACTTGCTACAGATAAGTGAGAATGAGAGATAAGACACAATAATTACCTAACCAGTCGTTTCCTGTTACACCGCAGAGGAATTGGGACACAGCAGGAGAATTGTCGTGCTGCAAAAGGGGATACGAGAGAAAGTTAGACCTTGAAACCGGACAATGCACTCTCCCTAAATAAATCTGAGACCCTTAGAAAAGGCAGTATTAGCCGGATGCACAGAGAGGCAAGTAGTTCCGGAAGTCAGAGATAAATAGACGAGGTTAACCCTCCTCGGTAGAAGGAGGGGAAGACAACGGACCTTGAAGGACCAAAGAGAATTATAGCTGAATTGAAGCCTATTCTAAGCCCTTGACCCAAGTCAAAGACATTTATAGAAAAAGCCGAGCTACTGCATAACGTTCTCAAGAAGTCTAGCAAGCCTGGTTATTTCAAATGATAAAATGCCGGGTCTGATAATTAAGAATAAAATAGAACAGGGAAGAGCAACGTAATTGAATAGGTTCCTAACAATCAAGCAGACGATTCCAGCACAATGGTTTCAGCGC
This sequence comes from Nemania sp. NC0429, assembly GCA_022578495.1. Classification (NCBI taxonomy): domain Eukaryota; kingdom Fungi; phylum Ascomycota; class Sordariomycetes; order Xylariales; family Xylariaceae; genus Nemania; species Nemania sp. NC0429. The sequence goes on from MU392233.1 coordinate 25,476, forward strand.
GCAGGCGCGGTATCAAGTTTCTACACCGCAGGGCACAGCTGATTAGTTTTCCTACCCAGGCAGCTAGCAAGCAACCAGGCAGATTGTAGGTTTAGACGCCTTGCTGCAACGTGTAGCATACATCACCAACAACATCGCCCAATCGGGTAAAGCGAACCCGCCCCTGCCACCTATCTAACAGCCCCCACGACGCCACGACGCGAGGAAAAGGCAAATAGATCAGCAAGAAATCTGCCCACCGTCCTGCCCTGCTCGTTTCAACACCTAGGTTAGGCAGTGAGAGCCTCGTAGACTCTCTTTGAACGTTGTCGCCGCGTGGTGGCGGCAGAGCAACCCACTCCCATCGCCCTCCGTTTCTTCCTCTCACTGTGCTCCTACCCCCAGTGCTGACCAGGCTGAGGATGATGGTCTCCTTTTTCATCGTTTGGGTTGCGTTACTCGCCCCTCTATACGAAGCGCAGTCCTCTCCACCTCCGCCTCCGCCTCTGCAGACGATAACGGCGACATCGACGACTCTAGACAGGGAGGATCCTCGGTTTATCGGTTACTACAGCCGGCTGAGTACGAGTAAGTCGAAATCATTCACTTCGATATGTGTGTTTCGCCATCTCTTCGGATGGAATATCACATCGTTCGTCTTGGATGGAGAAGTCATCAAAGTAATCATCTCTTTGGAAACTCGGACTAACGCCCTACCTGCAGCAGAGCGCCTCAGCGCCGGCGAAGGCAAAGAATGGCGCACGTCCGGACGGTTCGCAGGGGATTGCGAGGCCACGGCGAAATCCTGCGCGTATGCGACACAATGCGCGGACAACACACTGTACTTCGATGACGGAAACTCAGGAGAGTGGTGCGTGTTGACATCTGTTCCATATTTTCAGTTTTCATCCTCTCTATTTCGTTCGTTTTGTTCATTCCGTCCTTTTATCGCGTGATAGTTATTATACCTTGCCTGAAATCAATGTTAACGACACGGTGGTGGCAATGCAGCATCCACGGCGCGTCTTGCGTACAGTTCACGATCCTTCAGACCTCGCCCGACGGCTGGCCGTCCGCGACGAACTTCAACTGTCGCATCTCTTGGAGCGCGTACACTGTCTACAAGCAACTCGCGACCACTGCCACATCGTCCACGACACCTATGCCGACGTCGTCGACATCTCTGTCTGCGTCTTCCGACACGCTCGGATCAACAAGTGCGTCCGTGTATCAGGGCCCGCTACGCACGGGTACGTCCGCGCGGGGGAATAATGGTGGAAACACTACCCAAATCATCTCAGCAGTGATTCCCGCTATTGTCGGCACTGCCCTCCTTGTTGCGGGGGCATGGTTCTTCGTGCATGTGCGGAGGAAGAAGAAGAGACAGGAGCTGTTGGAGTTGGCGGTGGATGGGGTATATGACGCACCGCGTTCGGAGGAGACAAAGTTTCAACCAGATGGCGAGGCGCATCGGCCGTGGGAATTAGATGGGACGGGTCGGCCGGCCGAGATGGTTTCGTCAGCGCCCCAGCGGGTAGCAGAGCTGCCAGCTTCGTGATGAGAATGATGCCGCGAGCACTCGGTGCTCAGTTTCTGCTGTTCCTGTTTCGAAAATAAGCTCACCTAGGGCCCTTACGTACTGTACTTCATTTTTTTTTACATATTAGAACCTGAAATCTAATGCTGCCATCGGATTGATCTTTTGAGCATCACTGCGTCAGTGAAAGCGTCGAATAAAGCTAACATATATCATCAGTCCGGCTTCTTGGTCTTATGGGCCGAATGTTAGATGAGGCAGGCTATTTGTTGATTCAGCCAGAAATCTGCACTCTTCGATGCGCGACTGGATACCACATTCGAACAAGAGATTTGTCATTCTGAGTACACAAATGATACATGCGCTAGGCTCTTTTGCCGTGCGCAGGGAGGCGGGAGGAGTGGGTTATATCACCTGCGTGGCTACAGTCCCAATAGGTCTCTCCGCAAACTCCATGATGCCGGCTACGATGTTCTTGCGGGCCGGTTCGGAAGCGACCTGCTTCCCGGCCAAATAGTTGAGCCAGAGCAGGCGCGATACCCTCTCGTCGTCCACTCTCCCAATCGTGCCCATGCCCGTCTTGCCGTCGTCATACATGACGGTCAGCCTTCCCGGCGCATCCCGGCAGAGCAACAGCTCTCGGGACTTGGGCACTTTTCCACGGTTGAATAGAGACTTGAACTCCTTCATGGCGGCGCCGAAGGCCTCATCGCCAAACTGGGCGTTGTCACTCTGGGAGCGGGCGGCGATGGCGCGCACGAAGCCATCCCGTAGATGGTGGAAGTCGGTGTCTCGCACGGGCACGATCCTGAACAGCGAACGGGGACGGGTCTCTTGCAGAATGGAAGTCCAGAGCCTCTCACCCTGCTCGGGATCGAGGAGGGCTTCGCGCAGGGTGTCCTTCTCGCTCGCTACCAAGGTCGACGCGATAGGGTTGATCTCCTTGACAAGGCGGGATTGGATGGCGGCGATGTCCTGGGTCGCGACATAGTATCCGACCATGTAGACCTGGATGCCGATGAAGGTCACGGTCCGCACGCCCAGACCGACCAAGGTATACTCGACGCCGTTCACCGTCTCCGGGCCGGCCTCGGCTCCGATGCCGAGGTCTAACAGGCGGGGAAAGATAGGGACGGTGCTGTTGCCGGTGGGCACGATCTCGCGGCCGTCGGCATCGTGCAGGACGGTCTTGCGCGGGAGGCCGGCGTCGGTGGTGAAGGGGTCGGCGTTGGCGTTGTCGGGGAGGCGGGAGTCCATCCTGAGGGGGTTGCGAACGGCGTCGACGAGGAGATAGGCGGTGTAGCAGGTGGCGATGGCACCGGCTAGGGCACCAGCGAGCAGGAAGTTTCGGCGGCGCATGTGGTAGTTGTAGGACTCGTTCCTCATGTGGTTGAGGTTGAGGGTCTCGACGACGCGGCCGACCTGCGGACGCTGGTTGCGCAGGAAGGTTCGGCGCTGCCACGGAGACGGGTGCCTCTGCAGGCATGGCGCATGCGTTGAGGCGAGAGAGATTCGAGGGCTTGTCCTTGCTGTCAGCGACCGCAGAAGCGGCGTTGACGGCTGGCATAGGGACCGGGCCATGATGACGGTCATGATGTGGTGGGCGAGGAGACTTGTTGACCGGCTGCGCGCGAGACGGACCCGGAGTCTCTCTGATAGCGGCGATAGCTCTGTGCGAGGAGAGCTTGTCTTCTGTCTCGGCCAATCGAGTTATTTCCAAACGCCCTTAATGGCTACTCTCAATGGCAGCCTGGGGTTGTGTCGTGGAATGGCGACAAGATGTGTATGAAGCTGTAAGGATTTGGTGGAGATGTTCATCGTCCGATGTACCGAGAGCCGCTGTGGTTGTACACTGCGAAGTACCTACCGTAGGTACTGTACTTCGTAGGTAGAAGCACTTCCGTAAGCAGCCGAGATAAAAGTTCGCTGGCCCAGTCTTACGTCATAGGTACATTTCTACTTACTCTATTTGGCAAGTAGAGTACACAGATACTTCCACTAGTACGAAGGAGCTGGTACTTGTACTTTGAAGTTTGAAGTCGGACATGATTCCCCCCTTTTTGAACTAGAGGTAAGCTCCCTATTAACATCGAAGCATTGCCTACATACCTAAAGTACGGTATCTATAGGTACTTAGTAGTGTATATACACGATATGAGGTTTGATACTTAAACAACATCGATATTCAATTACACAACAGATCCCACGTTAATTGTACGCGACATTATTATCATCATCATCTCGCGCTGATTTGTCGCTGCTGACGACGTCCTCATGTCTCACATCTCCGCCATCACCGGTCGTTCGGACTCGGGCCCGAGTGTCAGCTTCCGGCCCCGAAAGTTGAAACTCACCCCTTTTCAACCACCACGTACCTGTCCACCTGATACCTAAGATGCAGAGTTGCAAATCCACGCTGCTGGTTAATTCGGGCTGCGGTACTCTCAGTATCCCGTTTCAACCCTGCTCTGTTCCAAGAAGACGATTCTTATCATTACGTGCCACCCAGCCATGCGTCGGAGATCTCGGGGCCTTAATCGCCCAAGTACGAGATAAGGTATCATCAAAGGCTGGCAATGGCCGTCGCATCTTTTGGACCCTCTCGGAGGATTGGCTATGAAGAGCCTCACCTCGCCGTGGCATGACTCGGGCTCGGCCTCAAGGGCTTCATATAAAAGGCCGCCCTTCCCACCTCAGGTCGCCCACTGCCTGTCCTCGTCGTAGAGCTCAGCGCGTCTGATACAACAAGACATACTCACCCACGCCTGTGCTTCTATATCCCAACTCCGCCAATAGATCATGGCTATGGCCCACACCACGCCCAGAATCGCCATCATCGGCGCCGGACCCGCTGGTCTGATGTTCGCGAGCATTCTGCACCACAACGGCATCCCTAGCATCGTCTTCGAGCGCGACGCCAGCGCCGTCGCGCGCGCTCAGGGCGGCACGCTTGATCTTCACGAGCACTCGGGGCAGCAGGCCCTTCACGCCGCCGGACTTCTCGACGAGTTTCGCGCCGTCATGAGGCCTGGCGGCGAGGCCATGAAGAGTGAGTTCAAATGACTGGCCTCTCTCCTCTTTCCAAGCAAATGCGCTGAATGCGCCATGGCAACCGATCAAATCGGGGAACGACGCTAACTGTATCATTATAGTCATCAAGAAGGACGGGACAGTGTTATTCGAAGACGACGGCGAGCGCGGTGAAGACGAGACGAGGGGGGGCGGCAGCAAGTTCGTCAAGGGCCGGCCGGAAATCGACCGACCCGCCCTTAAAGATCTCCTGATCGCCAGCCTGCCCGCTGACACGGTCCGCTGGGGCAGCAAGGTGGTGGCCGTGTCTCCCGTCCCAGACTGCGAGCAGTGGGATGTCGAGCTCAAAGATAGCCCTCCCCTGGCGCCGTTTGACCTCGTCGTCGGCGCCGATGGCGCCTGGTCGCGCACCCGCGCGCTGCTTACGGAGACGCAGCCCTTATACTCCGGCGTCACGGCTCTGGACGTCTGGGCGCGGGACGTCGACGCGGCTAGGCCCGACGTCTCCGCGTTCGTGGGGTCGGGCAGCTGCTTCCTGTTCGATAAGGATCGCGCGTTGCTCTTCCAGCGGAACGGACGGGGTTCGGAGGCGGACGCGCGATGCTACGCTTGCGTGAAGACAGACTCGGCGATGCCACTTTCTGCAGAGGTGCTGTTAGGGCTAGAGGAGGAGAAGGGCGAGGGTGGGGGTGAGGGCCACAAGGTCGACTGGGCGGATGCGCAGATACGAGAGACGTTTGTCGACAGATACTTCGGAGACTGGTATCCCGAAGTCCGGCGCGTCTTCCTCGCCATGGATGAGCTGCCGGTGCTCCGTCCGCTCTACATGTTGCCCGTGGGACTTAGGTGGACGTCTCGGCCCGGCGTCACGCTTCTAGGCGATGCGGCGCACCTTATGACGCCATTCGCGGGCGTCGGTGTCAACGTTGCGCTGGTGGATGCCCTGGAGCTCGCCCGGGAGATTATTGCGTGGGTTAGAGGAGCGGTAAAAGCCGATTCCGATGCGGCCGGTCTGGCGGGTGTGCTGCGACGGTATGAGGAGGGCATGTTCGCGCGGTCGAGCACCGAGGCTGCTGAGACCGAGGCCGCTATGCATCTGCAGTTCCAGGAGGATGGGGGCGAGAGATTAATCGAGATGGTGAACGGGGGGGCCCGTGAATCCTGAGAGGGGGGGATTTGGTTGGCTTTGGTTGGTATTGTTCGATTCTATCGGGTCTATGTACTTATTTTATGAGTTGATTCTATGGCACTACCTACTACTGGTTGCATTTATAGACTCGTCATTATAATTGCCTACATACATAACATTTTCTCTCCGTGTGCACCGACTTATCCTCTCGGTTTCTCCTTTGCGTACAAGTAGTTAGGCTTCCAAGTTATAGTATACCTAACCTACCTCCTGGTAGGTAGTTGAGGGGACACTCACCACTCCTAGGTATCTGCAGTGTAAATGAGTGTTTGTGACAACTTATAGTACGTACGTACCTTGTAGAAAGAATATATCCGCCATTTATTGACGTTCTGATCATCGTGAAATTATACTGCAACAACCCATGTCTCTCACACATTCGTCAACACGTAGACAGGCCGGGTATCTCCTCACTGCTTCCCTCCTCTTATTCCCCCCAACCGACTGAGGTACCTTTATGTACCGTCCACCACCTGCTCATAAAGTACGATATCATTTGAAGTACTTTGTACATTTAAGCAGACTAAAGCCCCGTCCCCACCCTCATCCAATGTGGGTCGCTAACGTACCGCTAGAGTACACTAGTGTGTCTCTCGCTACCGACACCATACCCATCTCGGCTAGAGTTCAACACCTAGAGGCCAGGAGTACCTACACTAATGGATGTCCATAGGTGCATTATTTAGGTACTCCCTTCAACTCTTCCTGATCTCTATCTCATCGGCAACCCACCTACAGCCTCCCATCCCATCTCCATCCCATCTACAGACAAGTAGACATCCAACCTCGTCAAAGCAAGGCCCTCGACCATGGCCACCGAAGATGCCCGCTACCGCCAATCCAGCCAGTATCGGCTCTGGTCCTTCTCCCCCTCCCACCTCCAGTCCCTACGCGACAAGACCAACGCCCTCGCGGCCGCCCACATCGCCCAGCGCCTGCGCGCCGCCTCGCCGCCCGTCGACCCCCTGCCGGACTTCCTGACCCCCGCCGACGAGGCCCTGCTGCTCAACTTCCAAGTCGTCGATCTGCTGCGCGCCGCCCAGTTCTGCGAGCTGCCCTCTGAGATCCAGGCCACCGCCGCCGTCTTCCTGCGCCGCTTCTACCTCACCAACAGCCTCATGACCTACCCGCCTCGCGCCCTGACCATGACCTGCATCTTCTTCGCCTGCAAGGCCGAGGGCCTGTACTACCGCCTCCAGAAGCTGGTCGACGAGATCCCCGGCGTCGCCGGCGACGAGGTCCTCGCCGCCGAGTACGTCCTCTGCCAGGGCCTGCGCTTCGCCTTCGACGTGCGCCACCCCTACCGCGCCCTTGAGGGGGCCGTCATGGAGCTCCGCCGCCTCGGCGACTTCGACGAGAGCCGCCTGGCCCGCGCTCACCACAGGGCCCGCGAGGTCCTCAAGTTCAGCCCCCTGCTCACCGACGCCTACTTCCACTACACCCCGAGCCAGATCATGTTCGCCGCCCTGTCCATGGCCGACGAGGGCCTGCTGCAGCGCTTGCTACGCGACGCCTTTGCCGGCCAGAGCGAGAGCGCCAGGAACCAGGCGTGGGACACGGTGCGGAACTGCAGGGCCATGCTCGAGAAGGAGCCGCCTGAGAGGCGAACCACATATTGGGATGCCGTGAGAACCCCCCTTCACCCGATTCGATGTGTAGGCCCCCAGATGCAGATGCTGACCAAGACGACAGAGCGAGGGCAAGGAAATATTGAAGCCCCTAAACAAGAAACTGCGGAAGTGCCGAGATCCGGATCGCGTCGACTTGATTGCCCTGCAGAAGGCGAGACGAGAGCAGGCTTCGCAGAAGACCAAGCCGAAGGTAGCCGGGAAAGAGGACGGCGATATTTTTGGCACGGCGAGTAGCAAGAGCAAAGAGGCAGAGAGGGATGCCAAGAGACGGAGAGTCGCGAGGCTTGGTGACGCCTTCGGTCCTCCACTATAAGACCGACTTCTCAATTCACTTTCCGCCGTATTGGTAGAACGAAACGCCGCTGCCAACAAGTGAACCTACCGATAAGGTCATCTCGCCTTCACGAGGGGCGTTGATGAAGCCATAACAATTTTATAGAGGACCGAGGAATCGCATTTTAGTAGTAGGTTCCCGGCCCATCCCAACTCGTGCTCCCAATTACATGGGTCGCATCAGAGTGCATGGGTAGCTAATCTGCTCAGTGTTCTCTTTAACATTTAGCGGTTACCCTCGTCCTAGACAACTAATGACGTTAAACTGTGCAGGTGCATGGCCCTTCCAATATGTAATAGAAACGGTGGCTCATATTGTTCCTGGTATTGGTTAGTGTATCGGCGTCTCGCTACTAGGACGTGTGAGAGTGTCCTCTGCTTCACGAGGTGGTCGGGAAACGTCCCGTCTGCTTCATCCCATCTCAACCCCGCACTTGATCTCCCACTCATGATCTGCAGATCGACAGGCCTCGCCCACATGTGGATCAGCACGAATCCCAGGCTGTTGTCGCCGCCAAGCTGTGCCCGTTAAGCAAGCAAGGCAAGTCCTCACAATGATACGTAGCATCCAACCTGACAAGTAGCGGCATGGGGCGTATGTGGCTACCCCGCGATTCTTCGGAGCGTTCTACATCGAAGTGACCCCAAGGTCCTTTGTCCCCCCCTTCATATACAAAAGGGTGAGGAACTGTGTCTACAACAGTGACGGGAAATCAACTCATTCGTCCTGGGCTAGCTGAATCGACACCAAGACGCCACAATGGCAGACATCGAGGCAGAAGCAAAGCGCCAAACCTCATCGAAGTCCGGCCCAGCTGTTAGTCGCGAGGATCTCGCCGATGCCGAGAAGGCCGAGTACGAACGCCGACATGTCGGCACCTTGGAGCGGGGGCTGAAGTCGCGGCACGTGCAATTCATGGCGCTCTCCGGTGCCATCGGCACCGGCCTCTTCATCGGCAGCGGCCAGGTCTTGTCCCTCGCTGGCCCGCTGTCCGCCTTCCTAGCGTACCTCATCACGGCTTTCAACGTGTACTGCGTCGTGCATAGCCTGGGCGAGATGGCGACGTATCTGCCGCTGCCGGGGGCCGTGCCCCTCTACGCGGCGCGTTACGTCGACGAGGCGCTCGGCTTCGCCGTCGCGTGGAATTACTGGTGGCAGATTGCCATCGGCGTGCCCATCGAGGTGACGGTCAGCGTCGTTGTCGTTGACTACTGGCCCAACCACGTGCCGACCGCCGCGCTCATTACCCTATTCTTGTTTGCCATGGTCGCAGTGAACTGCTTTCCCGTACGCATCTACGGCGAGGCCGAATTCGTCTTCGGCGCCGTGAAGCTGACCACCATCGTGGGACTGATACTTCTCATGTTCATCATCACGCTCGGCGGGACGCCGAACGGCGAGCGTATCGGCTTCCGGTACTGGCAGGACCCGGGACCCATGAACGAGTATCTAGTGACCGGGACGCTCGGCCGCTTCCTCGCGTTCTGGAAGGTGTTTATTCAGGCGACGTTCTCCTACGGCGGCAGCGAGATGGTCGTCATCGCGTCCGGCGAGACGGAGAATCCGCGGCGCAACATTCCCAAGGCCATCCGGCGCGTCTTCTGGCGCATCTCGCTATTCTACGTCCTTGGCATCTTCCTCGTCACGCTCTGTGTATCATCGACCGACCGGCGGCTCCTCGACGCGATCCAGAACAGCGCGCCTGGCGCCGCCGCGAGCCCTTTCGTCATCGCCATTGAAAACGGCGGCATCGCCGTGCTGCCATCCATCATCAACGCCGTGATTCTCACATCCGCGTGGTCGGCCGGAAACTCGTTCTTCTACGCTTCCACGCGCGTGCTGTACGCAGCCGCTCTCGACGGCAAGGCGCCGAGGTTCCTGACCTTCGAACGCTGGGGTGTACCGTACGCATGTGTGGCGGCCACGACGCTCCTCTCGCTGCTCTGCTACCTCAACGTCAACAACCGCGGCGAGTCCGTCTTCTTCTGGTTCTCGAGCCTGTCCGCCGTCTCGACTCTTATTGTCTGGTCCGCCGTGTGCGTCACGTACCTCCGCTTCTACTACGGCCTACGACACAACGGCATCGCCCGCGACACCTTGCCGTACAAGGCGCCCCTGCAGCCGTTCCTAGCGTACTTTGCGTTGTGCTTCTGCGTCGTCGTAGCCTTCTTCAACGGCTTCGACGCCTTCTTCCCCGGCAAGTTCAGCGCCAAGACGTTCGTACCGCCGTATATCGACGTCCCCATCTTCTTAGCCCTGTTCTTGGGGTACAAGCTCGTGCGGAAGACGAGGCTTGTGCCGCTGGCTGAGATGGACCTTTGGAGCGGTAGGGAGGAGATTGATCGGATGGAAGGCTCGTGGCCGGAGGTCAGGCCAAGGAATTTCATCGAACGAATTTGGTTCTGGATTGCTTAGAGACAGAGACTTTGCGTATTCAGCTGCGTCAATATATCTTTTCGTTGTAGCAGTTTCTGCCCTTACTATGATAGGACTTGCACTCCATGTCATCCGCAATGCCGCTGTGGCTTCAATACAGTATTAATGTCTTCTAGGCTTGGGTTCGAGATTCGAAAATGGCGTTCCCATTAGACATGGGAAGCTACAGAGATCTCTCACACTACTTTCAACCCTCATGGGTAATACGCACGCCGTACTTGTTATATTTATATGTGCCCCCTGCCACAGGGCTTCAAACGGATTTCCGACGTCTCGTAGTACATCCGTGAACCAGGCCGTCATGATGCAAATACGAAGTCACGTATCGCACACTGCTAAGCTGCCTTTTCACCATCTCCCTGGGCCTAGCGGCGCATACTACTCCTAATTCCTCGTTGCCGCACGAATTCGGCAGTGTAGACAGGCCCTCAGGAGTCGTCTCGGTATGCTTTCACTCGTAACAACCAAATACCAGATAGACTCCCCCCGTGAGAGAATTACATCCAACGTCCTTTTGCTACTAATGCCAGAGCGTTTTCTTTCTTTCTATACAGCCCACAATTCCGTTATGATCATCATCGTTATGTGAAACTCAGCTTTTGAATGGTTAATTAAGAGGTAAGTGAGTACTATATAGTCAAAGCCAATCCCCAATCCCAAAAATGCGTCATCCTAATTAAGCGTTCACGTCAACTCCTAACTTCACGTCAGCAATACCTAACAAACTACACTTTCCCTCTCAGTTCCCCTCTCAGTTTCCTCCAAACAGTTCTTTCGATTACATTTCATCGACGTCAGGTTCAGAAATTAGCGAACATGGCTGCAGCGCCGCCAAAGAGGACGGCGGCCCGGACAGCGCCGGTCCTCATCGGCGCGGCGACCCCCGGGGAAGGGGTCTCGCCACCGGCTGAGGTAGCAGCAGGGAACGTTGTCGTGGTCGTCGTGACGCCGCTCGTGTAAGGAATTCCGGCAGTGCCGCTGCTCGCGCCGGTGTAGGCGGGCCCTGCGGTCGTCGCCGATGGGTTCGGCGTCGCACATGTGTTGTTGGGGTTCAAGACCCTATTGTGAAGAAGCGTAGATGGATTAGCGTCTATATTCGAGTTCATGCGGGACTGGCTACCTATGAAGTGTGTCTGTGCTGGAAAGGGGTTGACTGACTGGTCGATGACGTGGATCACGCCATTGGCATAGAGGACGTCTGGGACTGTGACGCGGGCTGAGTTGGCGAATATCTGCCTGCCTATGACTTTGATGTTGATATTATCTCCGTTCATGGCTCTCAGGGTGCCGTTTTCGAAATCCGGCGCGTACGCCACCGTCCCGTTGACGACATGATATCCAAGGATGTCGCCGAGCTGCTCTGCGGTCTGGTTGCCTAGGATGCTGCCTATGGCGTGGAAGGCCGCGTTGTTCGGGGCGAATATCGTCGCTCTCCTGACTCCCGACAGGTTCTGCGTTTGGTTTGCCGCTGCGATGGCCCCGGCGCTTGCGGTGAGATTCGCGTCCACGAGCGTGTCGGTCAGGTTGTCGGGAACAGAGAGAATCCCGTTCACGATGTGGATAGTGCCTCCAGTAAAGTTGATATTCTACAAGGTGCTGATCAGTGGAAAATGTTGAAGTCAAGGCTTGCGGGAGAGCTTACAGTGGTTACCGCGGTGATATTTTGTTTCAGGGCGCTGATGAACGTCAAGTTGTTGTTGTCGGAAACGCATTCAACACGCTGGCCGCCGGTTACGTTCGTGTACGAAGTGTTTGTCAGTAACGTAGGGATGAACTGCGGCGTGGTGCTAAAGTTGGAGGCGTAATAAGTGCCGTTTAGAACATGATAGCGGACGAGCGCCTGTAGATCCCCAGGCGGGATAATAGGAGACGTCGAGCCAGTGATAGCTATAGCTGCGTTCACCGCATCGTTACTCGGAGCCAAGATTGTCACTATTGAAAATCCAGTATTATTAGTATTTTCATCGAATGCATAGATTTGCTGTTGGTCGTAGTAAGGGCCCCGCCGATCCAAAAGCACTCTTCCAGTGGCAAAACATACCATTCTGCGCATTGCTAATTGCCTCTAAAAGTCGCGGGTACTCCTGTAAGTACGCTATGTGGGATATAGTTAGATACTCCCATTTTTTGGTAAAGCATATATCATCATACCGTTGAGACTGGATAACGTCGAGTTCTGGCTGGCTAAAGCATCAGTCAAGTTGGGCGCATTCTGTGCGGCAACAGAGGACACAAGAGCCGGTATGAGCAGCTGCTTAAAATGCATGATCATAGAAAGGCTGATGAAAAAAATGTGCTAGTGAAGATCAATGCATTAAACAGCCACAAAAGAGGGGGCAGTTCGAGACAAAGGTCGTACCAGCGACGAGTTATATCGTGATTTCTATATCGAGACTCATCAAGGCGTCTACCCTCGGGCTTTGCTAACAACCTAACAATATCATCTTGATGAAGTCATGATGTCAATAGCAGGACCAACCTTCACGCGGGGAATGGTGATGGTAGATGCCTGTTTACAGCGTCGGGCGTCATTGTCCAGCCATATGTAGAATTGGCACGTGGAATCTAGCGACAGCTTACGCGTTCATCTATGATAATGACACATGTTTCCCACCCTACTTCGTAAACAGCCTTGATAATGCAGTGAGACGACCGTTTTCTGTTATCATAGACTCGCTCGCAGGTTGCGCTTCAAAGGTTAAGCTGAGGCCGGTGGCTATGGTATTTGGTATGGAACTTCGGTGGCCAAGGCAATTGTAAATGAAAGCTCAACACCTATAACTCCTACAATTCTCAGGCAAGCTTCATTTTGTTTCTTGAACTGTCTGTGGCAGCAGTCTCTTAAATCTTGATTGAAATGGCGTGAGTGACCTGACTGACCATTCGAGACCTGCCATGACAACATCACGAGCTCACCCTGTCTAGTTGCTCGGCCCGATCCCGGCACTGACGTTATATTGAAGTCATGAGATGGGAGCCTATGTCAACGACTCTTGCCAATATCTAGTGGGCTTATGTAAAACAGCGTCAATGGATTTTGATGGGAATTACGAAATACGTATCTAAATTTTCCCAATATGGATTCGAGCAACGAACGAAAATAACTATATCAACTTGCTAACGAACAAAACAACGCCTCTATATACCTAATCCCGGCACCAGTAGTTCATTCCACCAGCTACCAAGAATTCAAAATTTGGGGTAGACTCCACTCCACAGTCTACACTCAACCAACCACACCCAGGAGGTTCGCCATCTCCTCATTTCACGTTAATTTGGGGTAAATAGGGGTATGGAGTCGGATTATTATATCCCGAACCAAGTCCTATGTCGATACATGGCAGCATCCTCGTAAAAACGCTCGTAGAAAAGACCCTTGAGACTGAATCTAAAGTGCCATCGATATCGTTCAGTCTCGCCATGGGCAACCAAGACAAGTTTCGCGTCTTTGTCTTCAGCAAAACAGTAGACTACAGGCATGACTCTATCCCGGCCGGTATCGAGGGCTTAAAGCAGCTCGGTGCCTCGACGAATTCTTTCACCGTCGAGGCCTCGGAGGACGCATCCCTGATCAACGCTTCTTTCCTCTCGCAGTTCAAAGCCATCGTGTTTCTCTCGACCAGCGGCGAGTTTCTCACCAAGGAGCAATTGAGTGGGCTGAAGACGTATATCAACAATGGCGGCGGATTCGTCGGCATCCACTGTGCTTCAGCGGGCATGCGTTCGGAACCATGGTACGGCGAGCTTGTGGGCTCCATTTTCACGCATCACCCAGAGCCGCAGCACAGTGTCGTGCGAGTCGAAAACAAGGACCATGTTATCGTGTCCGGGTTCCCAGAAAAGCTCAAGTGGTTCGACGAATGGTACAACTTTTCATCGAACCCGCGCGACAAGGTGACGGTCCTATTGTCGACAGACGACTCGCTGTATGAGGGTGGTACAATGGGTAGCGATCACCCCCTCGCATGGTGCCGCGATTTTGATGGTGGCCGGTCTTTCTATACGTCTCTAGGACATTTCGATGAAGCATATCAAGACGAGGCTTTCATGAAGCACGTGTTGAACGGTATTCTTTGGTCAGCGGGAATCGTTTAGCGGAATGTATTCCATTCCGAAGATTATTGCAAACTCGAGCCCGCATCATGGCTCATTTCACGGGCTCTTATAGATACGTGCCTTCTCCCCCAGCTGTCATGGTCTTCAAGCAATCGATGTACCCGTATTTGAAACCGAATATGTGCACACACACAGTTAGCTCTACGCTTGAATCGTCGCGAGCGGGGGAAGCCAAACAGGCAGAGAGAGGGTAGGATTCCCAGAGTCTAGTCTGGTCGCGTTCACCGAACCAATGATCGATTATTAAACTAGTCGCGCTCACGTGTACCGCGAAGAGAGCTCGTATCCGTCAACAAATCAGTCAATATTTTCATAGACTTCCGCAGGCGCCCTTCGCTTATTCACCATCTGCACCCGATCGGGTAATTAGCATGTATCTGGTAAGCATATTGAACGTGAGATGTCGCTCTTTAACCCAGGTATACAACTCATATATTCCCGCGACTTCAGGCCCCATCTCATTAAAATGAACTCGCTTAAGCCAATTTATCACGGAGCTATCCGGGAAGTGTAGTTGCTTGCGCTGAAGCACCAGTACTTGGCAGAGGGTCTATCTACCCTTGCTAGTACATTTTTATCAAGTCTCTACGATGTACGATTGCATATTTAGATGAATTTTGTCGCCTTTATTCACCAAGACATCACAAGGCCAGAAGTGCTAGCTGCTTTGCGCAAGGTTGCGAACGTTTTATCTACGCTGTCGAGCTCCTTGGCGCATTCCATCATCGCTTACCAAAAAAAATTCCCTAAATTGTTAGGCAATAGTCTGGCGCTCAGCCAGTATCGGACAGATAACCACAATATCCTTCTTTTTGATCATTAGTAAGGCTTGATGCGTTATTTTCATCCTATTCGCAGCGTTGGTATGGTGCGCACTTTATTTAACCTCATGATTTAAGGAGTGCAGCTAACCCTAGACATTCACTTGATGCTTAGCATTGTATAAAAAAATCGAATGAGGCTGGGCAGAAGTATTCATTTTCTTTATCTACCCTGATCTCAGACTGCAAAGGAGTGACTCGATGGCCGACGTTGCCATGGTAGAAGTAGAGCAGTTGAAGAGCTTTTTTCTAAACCAAATCATGTAGCTGCTGGAGTCAGCTCTCGAAGTCTAAACCTTTCAGGTACGGGCCTCCACCTCCTTTGGTTGCAGCCTGCAAAAGCCACCATGAGCTGCAACATCCTTTTGCAGGCTCACCATCCTCTTCTGATCACCGGTCGGATCCTGCGATTCAGCTCCGAGAGTCCAGCCCAGAAACTCATTAGTGTAGTTGGGCTCGAAGCTGGCGTCAAGAACACCCAGTCTCTTGCCGTACGCAGTGACTTTCTGCCAGTCACGCTTGACGTTCTGCAGATCCTTGGAGAAGTAGGCGTAGCTGCGCTCGAATATCTTTCTATTGAGGGCGGTGTCCATGGCAGGCTTGAAGTCGACATACTCCGCCCATGCAGTCTCGGGCTGGGCAATCACGAAGTCTGTCGCCTTCTTCACCGCGCGCATGAACGCGTGGACCTTGTCCGGGTTTTCCTCAATGAACTTCTCATTGCCGATGTACAGAATCGAGCAAAAGCAGCAACAACCCAGCTCGGCCAGCTCATCGATACGTAGCATCTGGACGTCCGTCTTCGGGCGACCCTGAGAGGCGAGCCACTCCTCAAGCTCGACCATCTGCACGTTCTCGAGACCGATGCCGGCATCGATCTCGCCTCGGATGATGGCCTTGCTGACATTCATGCCACAGCGCACAGCGGTGTAATCCGCCGGTGACATGCCGTAATGCGACGTCAGCTCGTCGATCTGGATCTTGCCAAACTCGCCGACGTAGCCAATGCGCTTGCCCTTGAGGGTGCGGAAGTCCGGGGTAATGCCCGAGGACTTCAAGTACACAACGCCAGTGAAGGGCTCATCCAGGAGACTACCGACCGAAAGGACAGGGAAGCCACGGGCCTTCGCCTATAGGAGAAATATCAGCATGTGTCTAGCATGTTATAAATCAAGGAATCATACTGCAAGCGTGTGAATCATGGCCTTGAATCCGAGGTCAACCTTGCCGGTACCGATGATTTCGGTGACATCCTAAGCCGAAGTTAGCATCTTCCCAAAGGAATGCCTCAAGCTCCGACTTACGCTAGGGTCATTGGGTTCGAGCAGGGCAACTTTAATACCTTGCTCCTTGAAGAAGCCCTTCGCCTGGGCCAGGAAGAGCGGAGCGTGGTATGGCGTAGCGTGCCTGGCCTATGTCAACTACATTCCAGTACTACCGCAGACTGCGCTTCACTCATGCCTACCAGTTGGTCAGAAAGGTGATCTTGTCAGTGGACATGGCGACAGATCAACCGCGATACTGCGGCCTGTCAGCACAACATCGGCTAATGACTCGGGGCAGGGGAGATAAAAGAAGCACGTCCTTTCGCTGGTATTATCCAGATCAAGTTCGCCGGTATTTCTCAGAACGACTACCAGCCGTGATCCGTCGGCCTACACACCTGGCTCAATCTGATTGAGGGGTGGATAGCAGGCCAGCAGGACCACGGCGAGGCAAGTCGAACACCCGGGTGCATCAATTTGTATAGTTACCTTGATCAACAGATAGTTCCATTGCGAGAGGCGCCATGATTCTTTTTCATGGGTATCGTACCAGCAATTTGTCGAGATTTCGGAGATTTTCAATAGCAAAGAGTCGGGTGTTGAGTCAAACGAGTATCGAGTATGGTGTGCGCGGAGAGGAAGAGGGAGAGGAAGAGGGGAACATGAAATACGCTTCGGTGCTTGAGGGGTTTATCTCATTTGTGCGTCATGGAAAAACCCCGTCACTTAAGTATCCAATCTACATGGAGAAAGTCCGTAACTTTAAGTACCTACCTATCGAATCCCATACTTATAAACATGTGCACGTTACGAAGTACAGGTAGGATACCGGATGGCCCATACTTGTCCCCGTAATCGGGCTGACCTAATCAAACTGCCTCTTACAGGGGCTCCACCCAGAGAGGAGGACCCTTTCGCTGCGCTTCGTCGAAAGTCTGGATCATGTTGATGCCCCGGAATACCTCGTAGGTCTCAACTAATCCGATCGCGTAATTAGCTTTAAAAAAGTACAGCTTAATATTTTCTCAATGATAATATTTTGTTTATGCTTAACTAGTTAGATAACTATGTTGGCCTTTTATTTATTATGGTGAGGGCAATTTGATTGGCTTCCAGGTGATCCAAAGTGCCGGCTCTGCCAGCGAACAGGGTCCTCCACTGATGGATCCTCTAGCATACTTTAGGTACTTGACGTCGGTAGCTAGATCAAATAACCTACCAAGCTTAGAGCCCAGATATTGTCAACACCTACCTACTTTATGTACTAACGCATGGTTGATTCTAGACCAACGAGTTCGGTGTACGATGTACCTGGCTTTTAGCCCTTCCCTTGAGCTATAAAGATCGCGAATAAGTAGTTTTCCCACGACGCCGATGAGGATTCATCTTGCCCCTAAACGCTTTCAGAAGCTGAATTGCTAGTTAGCTCAAGTCGCTAACACCATCATCAAGATAAATTTACACCTAAATCTCGGATCAGAGTCGGCTGGATTTGCTTATTGGGGTACAATAAAAGTGTGTTGACGCCTAGTATGTTTGATCACGTAAGTGGTATGCATCAAAAAGCTGCAAGAAATTTGCGGTGCGGCGGTGCCATTTAGAATGTCGTTAAGTTCAGCACTACTAAACTACCCGCTGAAAGAGTACGATAGCTGAGCTATATATCCCACCCGCGAAACATAATAGGCTTTTAGAAAATTTAACATGGAATCTATTCATTTTTTAATGCGTAAAAAGGGACCATTTGCATCTGAACAAGAGGAAAGGTAACTTCATGCCGCAGCGAGGTGTTGTTGTTATGAATGGGATAATAGATTCTGAACGCACCGCTCTAGTTATAGCCTGTCCTCCTCTCGCTACGTCCTTTCACCACGTCCCCCCGAACGCCTTAATGGATTTCAGGCTATATATGATTTCTATTCCGCTTCGTTGACTATAAGTCGTAGAATACCTCTTGTGGTCAATCTCTTATTATCTAATAGTATGATATCTCGGTAATTTTGCCTCGAGCGCTTTCCTGCGACTCTCCACCCCCTCTTCCCCTTTTATTCTTCCATTATCCCTTCCGTTAGCCAATCTCCTTTCGCTCTGCGAAGGAGATTCTTCATGCACAAGCTTAACCCTTGCTTTCGCATGATATCCTCCTCCCGCCAAAAAAACAAACAAAAACAATAGCCCTCAGTAAGTATGACCGAGACGGCTTTTCATTTTCTCCCTGGTTTGTCGTTGGGGAAGTAAATGTAATGGTCTTCGAAACTACGAGCGGTTTCGAATTCGTTTCGAAAGTCCCTGATCCGTGTGTTGAGAGTGTCGAACTCGGATATCTCCTCGGTTTTCGGTTCGTTTCCTGCAGCAGAAGGGCCAGGAACGGCTAGGTTGCGCGAATGCGCTGGGGTCGAAGGGACACTCTGTCCAGGAGGTTGGGGTGCAGAGGTTGGCGCCGGGGCGATGGGTGCGGGCTTGGGGCGCCCAGTCAGTACATTCTTAGACTCTAGCTCACGCAAAATCAAGTGCTGCTCAAGATAACTTACATTCTGGTTATGGCCTTGCTGTATCGAGGCTTGGGTCACGGGTGCTTGTACAGCACTTGAGGGAGGCTGCTGCGGAAAATGCTGAGGAGGCGGGATCGGGTGGGCGTGGGTCATGACAGGGACACCCACGTACACGGGCGTAGGAGGCGGGTAGTGCATCATGGGAAACATAGGTTGGTGGCCTTGTCCACCGCCTTGGGGGTACAGAGGCGGAGGAAATGGAGGCGATAGCATGTCTTGCATCATCGACGGGAGTTGAGGTTGTGGGTAATAATACCCATGATGTGCTTCGTGGTATGTTCCCTGCTGCGCTCCTTGCTGTACTCCTTGCTGCGCCACTTGCGGTGCTCCTTGCTGTGTGCTTTTCTGCATTCCTTGCTGTATTCTGTGCTGCGCTCCTTGCTGAGTTGGCTGCGCTGGCTGCGCTGGTAGTTGAGGTGGAGACGTTGCCTGTTGGCCTTGGGCTCTTCCCCTTCCTCGACTGCCACCTCTTCCTTGCCCCCCTATCCCACTTGTATACCCGTGATCCTGTTGTCCCGGTGTCCATAGCCGCGGTTGAAAACTTCTTGGCTGAGTCGGCGGAGCTCTTTGAACGTCTGCCGGTCTGGAAGTAAAGTTGCCTGTGCTAGAATTTGGCGGCATCGAGGGCCGTCTTGTAAAAGCCTGTCCAATCGGGCTCTCCTGGAACGTAGTCTTTCTATTCTGACTGGTCATTTTTGGTATATCGAGCTGGTCCGAGGCAGAATAGGACGCGCGCAATGGACTGATGTAGATGTAGACGAAGAAAAAAAGAGGTTTAGAAATGTATTACAAATTCACCCAATAATATAGGATATCTGCCTTGGCTGCTTAACTCAGATAGCACCAAGAGGACAGTTCGTATAATAATGTGTGCAGATGTTTGAAGATGGACAATGGGTTTCGTGTAGCAGACTCTTGTAGAAATAAGCAGTGAAATGGTTTGGCTCTGGGGTTTTTTTAGGTCTTATTATACCTGAAGATGAGCGCCTCGGGTTTTAACAGCGCACAACAAGGGATTGAGAAACAGCAAGACTGGAAACATACTGTTTGGGGTGTAATGACAGCTACATGATTGAAGCAGGTCTGTTTGTTGTTTCAACCTGAATGGACACCAAGGAAGTGTTAGGTCGCGTCACACAGACATTGTTGGGCCAAACCACTGGGTGACTAACCTATTGTAGGCGCTTACATACAGCATGATGAATGTACTGTCTATCCCTGCGGCAGATTTGTTCTCGTTGCTAGGGAAAGGTTTGAAGAACCGACAATGTGATGAAATCAGATGATATCATTTAAGAACTGATCTAATACAGTCAGGCTTTGGTGAAAAGGATTAGAGTCCAGACAAATATGTCCAGCTCCCTAAAAGGATACAGCCGCAAGTCTTCAAGGGAGGATAATCTCAAAAAAGATAAAGTACGCGAGACAATTCGTACTAGGATGGGGACTTAGCTCTAAGTAAGCTATTTTGGCGGCACCAAGGTATCGAGTTGTGTTAGTTGTCGCACAGGGTAATTTATTAGAGCTCATTTATTATAGCCAGGGAGTTACCCTCAGCGCGGCAGTTATGGCGAGCATCACCAAAATTATCTAGTAACCTGAAACTTAAAAAATAAATTGAACGACGGCCTGTAGCTGCTACATTCTTCTCCTGTCTCATAAAATATTCCGCACGCCTCATAGAAGCTTCGAGACTGAAAGTGCAACAAATATTACAAGTTGCAAATAGGAAAGCGATAAAATTAAGAGCTGAGGGCCAAGCTAGCAAGAAAACTTTAGCCCAATTCAACTAAGAAGGAAGGCGGAGTGCCGCCATGAGAAATATCAGCAAGGAAAACAGTGAAAGTCAATGTTGCTGTATAAAGTTCAGGGATAGGGGTTGTGAAGAGGGAAAAGAAGAGAGATAACGCAAGCTAATACGGCAGTAATAGCAAGACGAAAACAGCCCGGGGAGTGATGAATAGGCCGTTTAATACCACTGAATCGCAGAAGATGTATAGAGTCGGGAAAAAAAGCGAGATGCTAGAAGGGGAGGGGAATAACTGTCAAGGATATGCATACTACGGTTAGTGTCTAACAATTGCCCTGATAATCGATTAGATTAACGGGAAAGTATTACACGAACATACTACCGTGAAGATATAAGAGCGGGCAAGTATTGTCCCTAAGCTGTTCAGAAAGGCAAAGCGGTAAAATTCCACGAGACAGAACTGCAGTAACACGGCAAAACAGATTTAAGTCGGACAATTGATAGTTTGCTGGGCTTACACGAGAAATGGTACAGTGACAAGGCAAGGGGGACAAGCAAAAGTTCCGATTGCAGACCGAGTAGCGTTACAACAGTGAATGTAGTTGAATGGTCGTTTTCTCGGGTTACTATTTTGACCTTTGGGTTTTGATGAACATGTGTATCGTAGTGCAAATACACCATTATTCAAGCCGAGATTAGGCCTTGTTTTTCTATCACAACCAAATATGGGCGGTTCCAATGAAGTCAAACCCTTTCTATTATCATGAAACACATATCGTCCGTACTACGCTCTGTCATGAGCCATCTACGGCCGCAAGCAACAGCGGTGAGCTTTGCTAAGGTGAACTTTGCTAATGTACCACTTTGTCACAAGGGAATCCATTGAAGAACAATGTCGTATATTTGCCTAAGCTGCTAAGCAACAGTAGTTGCTTACCGCGGTATCCACATGGAAGAAAGGCGTTCATTAAGGCTAAGGGGAAACTGGGAACACGGAGACAAGACCCAACGTCGGATCAAGCGTCCATCGCATGCTGAACTTACATCGCAATGAATCTGCAACCTTCAATCGGGGGCGCATCAAGTTCCAACCCATGTATCCTTGAGACATTAATATGTGTGAGTTCATTAGAACTATCAAGACGCTGGTGGCATTATTTTAACGAGTTTGAGGCGGCTTCATCTCCCTCCATTAAGCCGATGCATAAAATTGGGAGAAAGATGGTCGGGTTTGGAGGACAAGTTATAGCGAAACCGAACAAGCAGGAACACGTAGCCAGCTTATAATCTGAATGCAGGGAAGCTTACACATGTACCGGGGCTTCATTTGCTTCAAAGTCTTTGTCTTAAGGTTGCTGAAGTTTACGCAGCCTTCACATGTGTGTTTGTTGTCGCAACAACTACATAAGTACCAGCTCACCGATGTTGATCTAGTTCTTATACCACGAGATACCCCGATATAGTTAATCGGTATTTATGACTTACGTATCTATGTCGCGAACATGTTCTGCAGCCGTATTGTCGCAATGTTGGATTGTGAGGTGGGAAAGTTGAAAAACTTGGATTATATACAAGAGCAAGCGTTCATTCTTTTGTACTATCACATACGTTTCTATGCTGATAAACTAACTATATACATGAACTGGGGGAAGATGATTTCCCAAAATTGAGGTCTGCCTCCCTTATCCTCATCCTACTAATGCCCTCTTTCAACTGATCAGATCGCCAGGTCCTCTACTGGAAAGGAGGATTGGCATTCTTGTAGAGCTGCTCGAAGTAGGCCTGGAACCAAGAACCAGCCTCAGGGGCGGGCTGCAGAGCAGACGCGGCGCCGCAGTGGTAGTCGTATCGAGCGGCGCTCGTGTTGCTGGTGCCGTCGCACTCGCCACCCGGCTTGATCCACACAAAGGCATCGAGGAGAGCATCGCCCGTGTTGGCCGAAGGACGAAGACCAAAACCGGTACCCTTAGCATTGCACCAGTCACCCCACTCGTTCTGGCCAGTGGGCTGCTTGCCGCTGCGGCCGGTATCGGTGACGAAGTGGGCGTCCCAGCCGCGAGCCTGCAGTAGGGGGGCCAAGTTGTGAATGTAGCCCGATTCGTCGCAGACGGCGTTGCCTTGGGTGTATGAGGGGCAGGCTCCAGTAATCTTCCAGGCGTTGTAGTTGGCGACGTTGGTAGCAAGGCCACGAAGGGCCGCGGGTGAGCCAGCATCCTTGTAGATCCCAGCGTACAAATCAGCGGCAGGGCCGAGGTTGGCTGGCCAGCCGAGCCAACCGGCGTGACCAGCATCAATGTACATGGTGACATTGGGAAGATTGAGCGCCTTGAGTGCGTAGTTGATGCAGTCCATGTATGCGGTCTTGGCACCAGAGCACTTGGCGACGTTCAAGTTGGTAACCAAGTTGGCGACAGAGTCGGGCTCTGCGTACACATTAGTAAGCGTGGGCGAATAGGGGAATCTCTGTCCTTGCACTTACCAATGATCAAGATCACCTTGGTGTCTGAGTACTTCTTGAGAACGGTGACGATGGCATCGATGTATTGCTTATATAGGGCAACACCGCCGTTGGCGATGGAATACTCTCCGTTGGAGGCAGCGGCGGCACAGTCACGGTCTGGAAGATCGTACACGACGAAGATGCCGGCGTTTTTGCCGCCCTTGGCGTTGGCAGCTTTGATGTCAGCCAGCGTGCTCTCCATCAGAGGGACTTTGTCCCGAGTGTCCCTTTCATCACGTCAGCTTTCTGCATTTTCCAACTATGGGATCATGGAAGACAGCTTACAACCACATGAAGCTCGGCACTTTGGCGACGGCGAGAGCGCCAGCGCCCAACGTAGGTACAGCATAGGCGCTGACCTCAGAGGCATAGTAGTTGTTGGGCCACTGGTCAATGCCCGCGAAGGGATTGCTGGAAGGGACGGAGCCACCCGAAGTGGTAGTAGTTGATGGCTGTATAACATATTAGTACGGTCGAGCCCAGTCACGGGCGAGGTAGATGAGACCTACACCCCCAGTGGTAGTCTTAGTGGAAGTGGAAGTCTTCGTGGGGCTAGTTGTCGGCCCCCTGGTAGTCGTCGTGGTCGTGGTCGTGGTCGTGACCTGAGAGTTCGGGACACATTGACTTTACGGGCCTGTGAGCCTACTGTTCTCGGAGCTTGTTCTGTATTGCTCGAGACTCACCTGTAATAGTCATTTTGCTTCACGCAAGTGTTGCCACTGGTACAGCAAGTAGCTCCGCCCCAGGTAAGACCACCGCATTGGATCCTATCTACCATGTTAGACACGCAGAGGCTCTGGGGAGATGGAGAATCTATACCATTGCCCGGAGCAGGATTGGCGCTCCTCGACGAGGCCATCGAAAGGGACAGCCAGAGCAACGGTGCTCAAGGCAGCAATGAGAAAGCTCTTTGCGGACATGTTGCCTGATTTCCTGATCTACTTGAAGAGGGCTGGCGAGACGGATGCTCCAGATGTCCTGAGAAGAGGAGATACGGGAGGGTTTATATGGTTTCTATCAACGTTCGGCCGTACCTTAGCTGCGGAGGCAGCGGTTAGACGGGAGACGAGGCCTTCATGGACCCATCGTCGACGTCGAGAGACGCCGAAGGCGAAAATGTCATAAGCCTAGCTGGGAAATCGGGTGCTCTGGCGCGGGGCCACGAGAACGGCGAAATGTTCACAAGGTGAGCGGAAACGCGGTCGAGGTTCCCGGGTGCTTGGCGAGAGGCTAGGGCGAGAGGGCATGAGGGCATCGTGAGCCTCACTCGGACTAGTTTTTCCTGTAGCCACAGACGGCGCCATCATGTGGAAGGACAAGATGCTCAGGGGGGCGAAGGGAGAAAAGCTCCGCGCGCTAGGACTCGCGAGGGGCGGACTGGAAGGTCGGGGGACCCGTGGTGGTGGGAGAGGGTCTAGCCGGGTTTGGCATGATTCTCGGAGGCATCCCCAGAGAAGACCCGAATAGGGAGGTCGGGCAGGATGGCGACGGAATTCGAAGGGGGGCCGGCACGGTTGGCACGGGTCCCAGCTCATGCACCAAGCTCGCTAGCAGCAGCAGCAGCAGCAGCAGCAGCTACTAGGCCATCACCGCATGGTCCAGCATTTGAACTTGAAGGGGTCAAAGCTGACCAAAGAGAAGCTGAGCAAGGAAAAGCACACAGTCGACACAGAGCGAGGCGGCTCAGCAGACTCGACTCGCGCAAGCGAGCAGATTAACGGCGAGAACGCTGCTGGTTCCGAATTATGGGCGGGAGCACGTCCAAACCAGGCAATGGTGGCCAACAGCAGTGGTCCGTTGGGAGGGCAGCGTCCGTGTTGGGCTGATCTAACGCCGGACGTCAGCGGAAGAGACGCGCCATTAGCGCCGGCTTCCAAGACAGGTCAACCGGGAACCTGGCGTCGACCTGGCATCGACCTGCAAGCGATAAGCAGGAGACCCATCCAAAGTGCCCTAATGGGAATACCACGGCCCGGGTTCGTGGTCCAGACAAGGAAGCGTCAGCGACAGGGCGAGAGAGCGATAGAAAGAGATAAGAAAAAGAAAGGAGATAGGGAGATTGCTCTATAATATGGCGTCAAACGGGAAAACAGAGCATGTGCACGTTCCTCGGTTTGCTCGAACAGGCCTCGTAGACGAGTGAGGAGGAGGTATAAATAACAGGCAGCTTGCGCCTCTCCGGTGCCGTGTTATGTCTCATCATTCGTCTCTTCATCACCTTGTATCTATCTAATCATTTGAGATATACGCAACCATATGTGTGTGTGTGTGTGTGTGTGTGTGTGTTATTCGGATAACGGTCAAAATGAAGGAATACATGTCTCTATGACGATGAGCGGGTTGAGCTATCGTCGGCAAGATTGTTGTTGATGTTTGATGAGATGACAGGTAGGTAGTACCTACTTGGTACAGGTTTCTCGAGTCCTATACCTTAGTAAGGAGTGGGTACGAAGTTCCGAAGTACATCTACACTTTATTCCAAGCGCGATGCTACCACAGGAACTTTCGGCCAAGTCCAATGTTCCATATACCGACATGTACTCCATGAACCGTAGCTATTAAAACCTGGTAGATACCCCCTACATGTACTTCTCTAGTATGGGCGCATTATAAGACAAGTTATGTACCGTAGGTGTACCGCTTTGTTGGTAAGGGCAAGCAGACTGGAGGTAACTCTGTAGGTACTACTTCGTACCGCGTAAGACTACCTATATTAGTACCTAGTATGTACCCACTTAAAGTACATAGGTAGGTACTTAACTTAACCTCAACACGGAGATAGGCGCCGACATAGACGCCGACATGGATAGTACCTCTACAAGGAACCGAGTGTAGGCGAGATTGACGCTCAGATAGACACCGACAACTCTCGACGCCCTCCCACAACAACAACGACTCGTCGACCACTCGACCGCCGGCCACACCCACTCAACCCCCCCCCCCCCCTCTCCCGGCAACACCATGTTGTCCGGCATCCTCATCTTCAACCAGAAGGGCGAGAACCTCATCTTCCGCGCCTTTCGCAACGACTGCCGCCCCCGGCTTGCCGACGTCTTCCGCATCCAGGTCATCTCGAATCCTCAGGTCCGCTCGCCCATCCTGACCCTCGGTAGCACCACCTTCAGCCATGTCAAGCACGAGAACATCTACCTCGTCGCCGTCACCAAGAGCAACGCCAATGCCGCCCTCGTCTTCGAGTTCCTCTACCGCCTCATCCAGCTGGGCCGCGGCTACTTTGGCAAGTTCGACGAGGAGGCTGTTAAGAACAACTTTGTGCTCGTCTACGAGCTCCTCGATGGTATTCTCTGCCTATACTACCCATCTCCATACGTCCATCTCCATATGTTCATCACTCTATCAATATCCATCACCATATGTTCGCTTACACGACAATGCCCATCTAATGACTCGCCATGGCTACAGAGATCATCGACTTCGGTTACCCCCAGAACACAGAGACCGACACCCTGAAGATGTACATCACCACAGAGGGCGTCAAGTCCGAGCGCGCCCCCGAGGAGTCTGCCAAGATCACCATGCAGGCCACCGGCGCCCTGTCTTGGAGGAAGGCCGACGTCAAATACCGGAAGAACGAGGCCTTCGTCGACGTCATCGAGGACGTCAACCTGCTCATGTCCGCCACCGGCGCCGTGCTGCGTGCCGACGTCAACGGCCAGATCATCATGCGCGCCTATCTCTCCGGCACGCCCGAGTGCAAGTTCGGGCTCAACGACCGTCTCCTGCTGGACCAGGACGGTCTGCAGTCCCTCCCCAGCGGCAATCGACTAGGCTCCAAGGCCACCAAGGCAGCCGCCGGGAGCGTCACCCTCGAGGACTGTCAGTTCCACCAGTGCGTGAAGCTAGGCAAGTTCGACTCGGACCGCATCATATCCTTCGTGCCCCCCGATGGCGAGTTCGAGCTCATGCGCTATCGAGCCACCGAAAACGTAAACCTGCCATTCAAGGTACACGCCATCGTTAATGAAGTTGGCAAGACCAAGGTAGAGTATAGCATCGGGCTCAAGGCCAACTTTGGGAGCAAGCTCTTCGCCACCAACGTCGTCGTCCGCATCCCTACGCCCCTCAACACCGCCCGCATCACCGAGCGCTGCACCCAGGGCAAGGCGAAATACGAACCAAGCGAAAACTGCATCGTCTGGAAGATTGGCCGCTTCACGGGCCAGAGCGAGTTCGTCCTGAGCGCCGAGGCCGATCTGACGAGCATGACGAATCAAAAGGCCTGGTCGCGGCCCCCTCTAAGCTTGAGCTTCAGCCTCCTGATGTTCACGAGCTCTGGGCTCCTGGTGCGATATCTCAAAGTCTTCGAGAAGAGCAACTACCCAAGTGTGAAGTGGGTCAGGTATATGACGAGGGCTGGCTCCTACGAGATACGGTAAGCCGGGTTGATGCCGCTTACCTACCATCTATTCGTTGCTAAAGATGGCCGCAGATTCTAAGACTTGTCAAGTGGACCCCATCGGTGAACCGCAGGTGAGACACACAACGGGACTTACCGTGCTACGGCTCAAACGGTTTATGTGATTACGAGCGCGAGCATGAGCGCGAGGACACTATTCCACCGGCGTGAGCACCGAGGATGCATACTTGAGTGAGGGACTTAGTTAGTCTTGGGTCGATGCTCGACTACACCCTCCCGGCACTACACGTATGATCACTGATACGACCAACGGCGCCATGAATCAACACCGGGAGTCGACATGGGGTTCATGTTTTGAACCCTGGTGTACTGTTACCTCGGACCACCTTGCATCCGATTTCACATTGCTGAATACGACGGCGCGCGCCATATGGCCATCTCTACGTAAAGCAACATTCATTGGTCGTCGTGCCCGCCACCGAACAAGTCTACAGTTGGGAAGAAAAAGGCATCATCTCATGCTGTAATGCGGCCAGAAGCTGGTCTCTTAGTTGACCATGGTATGGCAGATACGAGAGGCGCTCTTACGGAGTTCAGGGGAGGAGGGGCGGGAAGCATCAAATCGCCCAAGGCATATTCATACCCCAGTAAGCCAAATTTGAGAAGACCGAATGTGATGTAAAGGTCAAGACTATTTTTCAGCATATTGAGGTTCCAAAAGACACCATGCCACTTTTTAAAGATAAAGGAGCTACCGAAAGCGGACATAAAATACAAACCTCCCGAGCCGGGTCATTACACGAACAAGGCGAGCCTATCTGCGTGGTAAGGACATACTTTACCTTACTTATTGGTACTTACTTAGGTATGTAGCTTCGGCAACTGGCATCGCCAACGTGAAATCGATGGTATTTGTTGCTGTGTTCCCGTCTCGTCGCCTACCTACCGAGCTTGTATGTCGCTTAGCTGAGTACTCGGCGACGCGGTTCGAGCTGGAGGACAGTCTTCTCAAATGGGTGGCTGGTTTGGGACGATAATGCCGACGCCTAAGGCCAGCGACGGAGCCTTTTGGTGCTCTACGGGTATTAAAGTAGCCTACTTAGGTAACTACCTAACTTAGTAAGCAATGTAGCTAAATGCTCAAATATCTTTTATTTTCCTCGATTGCTTCAAACCGTTCATAGAATAGAGTGGTGATTCTTGTTGTCTTGCTAATGATGTAATGGTGTTTCCTGGGTAGTACCTGGGCAGTACCTGGGGTAACTGCAGTCTGGTAGGTACCTACAAGGAGACTACAGATCAACTGACCAGTTAAAACTGTGGGCCGGCCTAATTAGGTGTAGACTAGAAAATAAATATGGAGTATATACCTCAGTCGACTACATAAAGTATAGTCGGCCGACCTCAGTCGACTATATAAAATATAGTCGGCCAATCTTTTATTGTAATTAATACATTTAGCTTTTTTTTTATTTATAAAATTTGGCGCTGTTATATATAAAAGTATTTATATGCACAATATACCGAGTGTTAAACTGTATTTATTTAATGTATAAAGATTGGCCGACTATATTTTATATAATCGACTGAGGTCGGCCGACTATACTTTGTATAGTCGACTGAGGTTGAGTTTTTTGTAGTCTATGCCTAATTAGGCCGGTCCCCAGTTTTGACTGGTCGGTTGATCTACATACTCCCTACAAGTACATATACTGTCTCCACTGCGACCTAAGGAGGTATAGCGGTGATCTTAAAGCTGCTGGACCACTCATCTTTCACCACCTCGTAACCATGACCTCATACTCATCTCGTAGACTCGTACCACAGGTCCTCACTTCCCTGTGCCCAAAACTCTCTTGCTTTCTCGCTACAGCTTGTCCGTACACTGCTCGTGGTTGGTGATTCCTGCTAGGTACCTAGTAGCAGTCAAATTGAAACCGGCCTATAATTGGGCCCTGCTAAGACGAAGAACCAAGCCCAGGCACGTTCCGTCGTCATCCATCCGCAATGCCATCAGAGCATAATCATCCGCTACATCATATCTCGAACTCGGCATATGGCTGACTGGATCTTTCTGTCTTGTTTTGATTTTCGATTTCCATCTGGTCTTTTTTGTCTCTTTCTTTATCGGGCGAGTGGCCTCTTTGAACTCGACTTCCTCGTGACTCCCCCCAGCAGTAATTCGCCCGAGAATAATAAATTGTGTCGTCCCTGAAACACAGTAGCATGGCAGACCACAGCGACTCCGAGAGGCAAGGTGATGCAGGGCTATCGAACAGAGTCCACGGAGGGCCACACAGCGGGAAACATCCCATCCCCACGGTACAAGGATACAGGCAGCAGCGCAAGGAGCTGGGTGACCAACTGCGAGACGAGGAGCAGGCGCAGCGAGGCCCGGAGGACGACTCCAAGCCTAAGAGGGCATACAAGTCCGCCAAAGCCATCTTCAAAGACGAAGATGAGAGGCCTGAGGGCCATCACGATCCATATCCCTCCACGAATTTGAACAATGCCGAATCCCCACGCCAATCCGCCTCTGGGGAGAACGCTGCCCAGCCGCCGGAGGAGAAGCCCACGCCGCAGCCGGGTTCACAGCAGAAATCAGATAGGCAAGAAACCAGTGGTGGGAAGAGTAAGAATGACGCGAGCGAGAAGTCGGCGACCGAGGTTGTGGCGGGGACATTTGATCCTAAAGAAAAACGCAAAGCCATGAAGAAGAAAAAGCGGCACGGCGAAGGAAGAGAGGTCACCGACCCCATTACGCATCTTCCCATTGTTATACATGATCAGACCGGGAAAGATCTGGATTCCGTCCCGGAGAACGAGCCCGAGACCGGCACGCACCACACTACGGCCACCGGTCCCTCGGGTGCTTCCAAGTCGGGTCAACAGCTACAAATTGAGCAGGAGGCGACGCAGCACGCACATAACGGTATGCAGCGTACTTTTCCGCCGCCAGACTTCGAGTCCATGAGACACAAGCTGGCTACTGTTTATGGACAGGCCATTCGTACTGGGTTGTGCATAATTGGTCTACTCTCAGCTCTCTTGTTCGCCTTATCGGCACGTTCTCCTGACAGAGAGCCCAGGTTTTCTGATAGTCACGTGAACTGGGTGCCTCTCTGGTCTAGGTTGTTGAGTCTGGTCCTCATCGTGGGGCTTGGGGCTATTACGGCCCTGGGAATGGGTAAATGGGTAAACAAAAGGACAAACGAGATCTTCGATGATGAAACCTGGGACGCCGCACGCAGGCAAGAGCAGGCCATCGTCAAAAACGACGAAGAACTACCCGAGTCGGTGCACTGGCTTAATAGCCTCCTCGGTTCCATTTGGCCCTTAGTCAACCCAGATCTCTTCAGCTCTCTGGTGGACCAGATCGAGGACGTGATGCAAGCCTCTCTGCCCAAGGCCATCAAGATGGTGAGCGTGGATGATATGGGGCAAGGAAGCGAAAGCGTTCGTATCCTCGGTGTACGATGGTTGCCGACCGGTGCAGCCAGCCAAAGCGTTGGGTCGGACGGACAACTGCGCAAGGGTAACGAATCATCGAAGAGCGACAGGACCGATCCCCAGCAATCACAAGATGCACAAAGCCACGGCGATTCCGGCGAAGGATTCGGGGTTTCGGAAAACGACAACCCAAAGCAGAAGGAACAGGATGAAGTCGCCATGCACGAAGGCATGGAAGCAGAGGAAGGGGACTTTATCAATCTAGAGCTCGCACTCGCTTATCGCAGTCGCACTTCGGGCCAGTCTTTCCAAGCAAAAGCTAAGAATGCTCATCTCTACCTCAAATTCTATCTTCCGGGCGGCATAGCCGTTCCAGTATGGGTTGAGCTCCGAGGTCTCGTCTTGACACTTCGTCTCCGACTTCAGCTTACTCCTGATCCCCCCTTTATCGACTTATGTACCTTGACTTTTATGGGGCAGCCCAAGGCGAGCATCTCATGCATGCCATTATCCAAGCACAGCTTCAGCCTGACAGATGTGCCTCTGATTTCGTCATTTGTCAACTCGGCGATCGACGCTGCTCTTGCTGAATATGTTGCCCCAAAGAGCCTGACTCTGAACTTGAAGGATATGCTGGTTGGCGATGACTTCAAGAAGGATACGGTCAGCATCGGCGTCGTGTGGGTCCTCATCAAGCGCGCAAGTGACTTCAAGCAAGGGGATGCTGGTGTTGGGCCTCTTCAAGGTAGCAGTGATTCTTATGTCACTGTGTCTTGGGGTAAATTTGGCAAACCTGTGGCGTCGACTAGAATTGCGCAGGGCGAGAACGAGCCTAGTTGGCATGAATATGCTAGCATCCTGGTCACATCAGAAGAGGTGAACGCTGACGAGAAGCTTCGCCTGCAGCTATGGGATTCAGATAAGTGGACAGCAGATGACGACCTAGGACGAGTTGAAGTGAGTTTGAAGGATCTTATGCACAATCGGGAGACTTCGAACAGGATCCAAGATCGAGTAGATCGTTTCACCGGTGAAGACGTGGAGGAAGACATGCCCGGCTCCCTGGCCTGGTCCGTCGGGTATTTCGCAAAAACCAGAATCACCAAGCAGCAGCTTGAGGCCCAAACTTTTAATCAGAATATTCGGACCAAAGATGACCTGAAGGAGCATGTTTCGGAGTCGACCAATAATAAGCTGAGAGAGGCAGGCAAAGCACCGGATGACGAAGAGGTTAAGCAACAGATGGCACAAGACTATCACGAGCTTGAAAATTCTAGTACGTTGAGACGAAACTCGTTTACTTTTTTTTTTCCCCCACATCCGTGGCAAGAGGTTGAATAGCAGCGTGGGAGCCTAGTGTGATAGAAAGGTTTGCGCGGAGCGTCGTTGCTGACTTGAGACATCATAGTGATCGTATCATCGCCACCGAGTACTGAATTCGTCTCTGGAATTCTGAGCATACAAATTCATAATCTTACCGGTCTCCAGATTCGAAAACTACAGAAAGAAGATAAGGACGAAGAAGGTAATGAGGACGACGAGACCGAACAAACCGACGATATGCCGAGTGGCTACTGCACCATAATTATAAACCATAAGAAGATTTACAAAACTCGCACGAAGCCGAAAAACTCCAAGCCATTTTTCAACGCTGGGACAGAGAGGTTCATCCGGGATTGGCGTAATACTGAGGTCATTGTGAGTGTGCGTGATGCGCGTGAAAGGGAAGATGATCCTTTGGTGGGACTGGTATACCTTCCACTTTCAAAGACCTTCAAAGATCGGAGCCAAGTCATGGATATATACTCTCTTGTAGGGGGGATCGGCTACGGGAAAGCACGAATCAGCCTTGTCTGGCGAAGTGTTGGACTCAAGCTACCTCCTCACATAAGTGGATGGGACTACGGCACTCTGCAAATCCGAGGCCCTGTGAAGCCGAAAGAAGGCTTTAATCACGCCTTGACTACTAACCGTATCAAGATCAGAACAAATACAGGGCACGTCAAGCTATATCCTGACGACGGAGGATGGAAAGGGAAAGGGAAAGGGAAGAAAGGGTCCGACGAGCTCTTTATCGCGGTACGCAAGCGATACTCGTCCGCTATGACAGTCGAATTCCGCCAATCCAAGATAGGCCCAGATCAAACCTCGGCTTTTGCCGTTCTCTGGTTGCACGAGCTTAGGGATGAGGAGGATGAAACTAAATGTCTGAAAGTCTGGAGAGGCAACAAAGAGAGCTTTCGCAAAGCACAAACATGCTGTGAGTTTGACGGTTCAGGTGAAAAAGCCGAGCTACTAGGAGAAGTCGAGATCCCCATTCGTTTCTGGCGTGGCCTCTCTGGATATCATAAGGGCTTTGCCGCGCAATCCAAGAACAAGGATATGAGGAGTGTCATGGAATGTCTGGATACAATCGCAGATGAAGGACTAGGGGATGGTAGTGAGGAGTCAAATACCGAAGAGAGCCTAAGCGACGATTCCAACGAAGATGAAGATGAAACCCGCCGGAAAAAACTACGGATGCACACAAACGACGACTCGACACCATCGAGCTCAGATGACGAGGATGGAGCCGCATCAGGCTCGTCAAGTTCGTCCAACCTTTCCATCTCCGACTTCAAGAAGGTGAAGAATATTTTTCGCAGCCCCATCAATGGGCTCACGGAGGCAGCGACAACGGTGTTGGCCCCAGGCCACAACGATTCCGAAGACGGCTCTCGGGGTGTACAGGGCCAGATGCGCGATTACAAGGACCATCACAAGCAGTTACACCGCAAACATCGCGGCGTTATGCAATGGCGGGCCGCGCGGGAGGCTAACCACCTCGGTGGGAAATTGACTAGGCTCAAGGGGAATATCAGCGGCATCTTTCATCATGATGAGAAGGAAGTTGGGGTCGAGACCGAGGTCTAAGAGCTAGGATGTCATGCGTACTCGGGATTACTACTTCGCTCTTTTGCTTACATGATCAGGAGTTGTTGACCAGTATGGCATTTTAGTTATGCCACGCATCATAAGATTGGGAGTAGGGGTAGTAGGGTATAAGGTATCGAAAATATCAATGTCGTACTAATCTGCTTTTCCCCCATAACTGTTACCAAGGTCGAGCAGAGGTCGAATAAACATGAGAGCCACTGTATAGAGAACCTACTATTACCTGAAGGTTAGGCAGTTATGTTTTATTTACGTAATAACTCGATCGCAGGCATATCGACTTTCAACATGGCCTTTTCCGAGGCGGGTCCCCAGCAAACAAACAGCTACAGAGAGACCGGGAGGTCAAAACACCTAACCCTCGCGCGCAAACCCCATCTCGCCTTATTGCGCCTTATTTATAATTAGTGCCCTACAGGTTACCCACAAGTGGGAAATGCAGTCAATTACCGTTCCTAATGTCGGTACCTGATAGGCAGGTCGGTAATTTCGATACCCTTGGTGGTCAGGGCTTGGGCTTGGGGGATTTGAGGACTATTACGTAAATCCGGCATCCTTTTACCTCAGCTTTACGTAGTTGTATACAGAGCTTTTGGACTAGGGAGGTTAGGTTAGGTTAGGAGAATTCTTAGATTGTCTAGAGACTGGGGTTTTCAGGAAGAGGCTCATTGCGTATTTAGTCAGCTGTCGGACGACCCGTCGTGTCTTTCTTTCTTTCATTCTTTCTCGTTCCCCCTTTTCCCTTTCGCTTTTTGCTGATTGGGTGTTGTTTTTGTCTTTACAGCTGTAATTCGTTTTCGTAGGAGTCGGACGACTACTTTAATCTAGCCGTCATTTCAGTTGAATTATTTATTCTTGAGTTATTTACTGGCAACAGCTTCCTCCTCGCGCGTGGATGGCATGGTCCCGAGATCGGTAAATTCTCACATCGCAGCTCCCTGCAGTCCGACCAAAGCACACACGATTGCCTTAGACAAGGTCGAATATTCGAAGCCCGAAGTCACTGTTGCGGACTCACCTCATATTATTGCGCCTGCTCTAGCTCAAATTCACCAGCAGCTATAATCGCCATCTAGCGAAGAACTCAGTATTGGGAGCGAGGATCGGGTTCAATACGGGGTATAGTTTTGACTAGAAAATATTATGCTAAATTTATATTGACAGAGAGGGTTATCCCAAGGCCCAAAAAAAACTTATATATCATGGAGCGATATTATCTTGACTCCTCGCCTAATTCCAAAATAACAGGCAACATTTCCAATTCTAACGTGAAAGGGGAGGGGGAAACAAAGACATAAAAAGGCAGATATCTAAACGATGGCGTCGGCCGTCTTCTCGGGGAGCTCGGGAACGCTGCCCCTCGAAGAGTGGGCGCGCTCATGATCGCTGTGCCCGATGATGATATCGCTTGTGTGGCGCTGGATCTCGACGTAATCGTACGCGAACTCGCCGAGCTGAACGTCGTCGACGCCGATGTCCTCATCCTCGGGAGAGACGCGCAGGCTCAGGCCCGGGATCAGGTTCATGAGGAACAGGATGACGCACGTCAGGACGAACGAGTACGAGAAGCCGGCGACGGAGTCGGCAAGCTGGTACGCGAGCTGGATATAGTTGTGGTTGAGCCAGCCACCGGGGATCGTGTTGACGCCGTCGAGCTGAACAATCCAGTCACTGTCAATGTGTTAGCTGATGACTCCCCACGAAAAGAGCGTCAGGGGGTTACGAACGCGGCGAAGAGACCAGTGAGCAGGTTTCCGATGATGCCGCCGATGGCGTGGACAGCAAAGATATCGAGAGCGTCATCGGCACCCAGATAGAACTTCAGCTTAGTGGCGACGTTGCAGCCGATGCCGCCGACAACGCCGAAGATGACAGCAGCCCAGGGCGTGACGTAACCGGAGGCAGGGGTGATGGCCACGAGACCCGAAATGGCGCCGGAGCAGAACCCGACGACGGACCACTTCTTCTCGAGGCGGTAATCCATCAAGACCCAGGTGATGGCACCAACGGAGGCGGCGAGGTGGGTGACGATGCAAGCCATGACGGCACGGAGGTTCGCGGCGAGGGCGGAGCCACCATTGAAGCCGAACCATCCGACCCAGAGGAAAACGGTGCCCAGGACGATGTGGGTCACGTTGTGAGGTCGGTACGGGAGACCGGCGGATTTGGCGTAGCCGGTACGTTTGCCGAGCATGATGGAGAAGGCGAGGGCGGCAGCACCAGACGAGATGTGGACGGGTGTGCCGCCGGCGAAGTCGAGACCACCGAGCTTGAACGACCAGCCGTTCGCGTTCCAGGTCCAGTAGGCGATGGGGTCATACACGATGGTGGACCAGACGAGAATGAAGACGATGCAGGGCAGAATGCGGGCGCGGTCTACAGCAGCGCCGATGGCGAGGGCGGGACTTCGAGGCTCGTTGTCAGTACAGTATACTTTCCCCCTATTCGCGCAAGTGCGAAGCCAAGAATACAACAACAAAAAGGAGAGGGAGAGGGAGAGGGAGAGAGAGAGGTAGAGACTATACTCACGTAATGGCTGCGAACATGCCTTGGTACAGGCAAAAGAGCAGGTCGGGAATCTTGGTGCTACCGACCGAGGGCTGAGCGAGGGTCTTCATGAGACCGAAGTTGCTGAGATCGCCGATATAGCTGCTGCCGGTGTGGGAGAAGGCCAGACTGTAGCCCCAGAAGAACCATTGGAAGTCCACGACGGCGACGGACAGCATGGCGAGCATGATGAGGGAGAGGGCCGACTTCCGTCGAGCCAGGCCCGAGTAGAAGAAGCCGACGCCCGGAATCATGAGAAGCACGAGTGCAGCTGAGGTGAGGATCCAGGCGAAGTCGCCACTCTATAAGTTATTGCATGTGTTGTCAGCGCCAGTTCCAATTCATTTCCATTTTTCCAGACTCTTTCCGGTCCGGATCTCATCTCGTCACTCATGGCCGCGGACACCGTACCTCATAGAAGACATTCAGATTTGCCACGTCGGTGGAATACCCATCGTCGGCCACACCAGTGGTGCCATTGTAGGCGACAACCTGCACACTACCAGACATCTTGACGGTGCTGTTGTCGAGTTATCGTCAAGAAGGTTTGTCCGGACAGAGTACTGGATGGAGGAGCGGAGGAGGATTCGACCCCGAAGACAGCAACGCAACGCAACACAACACGTCCCAGGCGTGAGCGTTGCTGCGGCGGGTGGAGAACCTTTGTTGTGATAATTAAAGTCCAAAGGGCTAATGGGGGGAAAAGGAAAGAGGGTGAGACAGAATTGAAGTGACGGGAGGGGGGAAACGTAGACAAAAGGTCACGGAGATCGGGGGACTGGGGAGGTCAAGGGTCCCTAAATATAAGACAAGGGAATTTCATACAAAGTGGATAAGACGGGCTTCACAGGCAAGTAAGTCACGGTTGGTTTTGGCTCCCGACTACCTACTTTCGCCCACATGCTGGATGACATGGTAGTGTAGTGTAGCAGCTACAGTATAGGCAATGCAGTCCATGCTTCGATCGATGGTAGTGTGTACCTACCAACCCAGGCATGGACGAAGTAGGTAGTGTAGGAATCCTTCAGGCACAGTCCCATGCCCGATACCACCCCAGCCGGGGTGGGCGTCGTCCAAGTGCGGGCGGGAAGCGAGAAGGAAATTCAGCTGCAATTGGAACTGAAATGCTGGGCAGACAGGGAGATGGTGTAGACAGACGGACCCAGCCAAGACCTCACCTTACTTGGAGGAGAAGTACGTACGTTTTTCCGCTTTCAGCGGTGCCGTCGAGACGACGAATCAACTGACAGTTACACTAGGAAGTATTTATCTAGGAACTTATTTGTTTAGATGGTTTGTCATTTGATAAGGCTATGGACTAATACCTTCAGTACGCTTTGGAGCTTTAAATGTTTCCCGAGATAATTCGGATGTTATGCGCTGCTTTCACACACTACAGGACACTACAGGGACCCTGGTACATCCCTATCAACGGCTGATCAGCGAAACTAGTATCGCTTGGCGTCTCCGATAAACTTGACTAGGATCGTGAGAGTAGCACACATACACTCCACTGGGTGCACCAGCATAGCGTACCCTCGTACAAAGTAGGTGTTGCTTATAAAGTAGACTATGAGATAGGTAGACCCGAATGGCCTCTAACTACTAACCTAGAGTGTTTCCACTAGATAGATAAGCACCTATCTTGTCGCCTGATATAGATCACCATGACTATTTACAATTACTTGAAGTGTGAGCTCACTTGTTTAAGTCTTTTACATAGTGTGGAAGCAAGGGCGTACCAGGGTAGGATATATATTGATGGTGGAAATTAGGTCTTTGGCAGTGTAGTTTATATGAAATAGCCGCCCTCTCTCCCTGGACCAGAAGGCTGGTCCCCTCTGCTGGCTCCATCTTGGGGACTCTGCCTATACCACAGTACATGCTACCTAGAAGATTTAATTTATGTCTCAGTATGCCGTTGATATTGCGTTAGAATGGATTTACTGGTCGCATTTCTTACATTCTTCAAACTTATCCGAACGAGAACGTTTATAGACCGTCGTAGGTATGTCTATTTAATTCATTCACTGTTTCCGTCCGGACCCCCACGCTCGGAATTTCGGTCGCGTCGAAAACGCTGCGGCTAGATTTCCGCGACGTTCAACTTGATTGACCCAAGTTTAATGAGGAGTGAAAGTTCTGCTGTGCTCGTGCAGCTGCCCCGCCCTGCAGTATTAAACTGACTACGTAAAAAACACTAAATTCAGTACAGTTGGAAATCTTGAACGACTTGTCAAATCCCTCCGTGATAAGTTCTGCTGCACACAAGTCAAGGTTTGTGGGTAGACGAGCGCGGGGTTGAGCAACATAAAACGTCGCAACAACCGTGCGACCAGACCAAGTTGGAGAAACACTCTATCAAGAAGGTTGACAGACTGCATGACTCCGAGAGCTCAATGGTGCGGTAGATAACCTATATCATCTCCTATAAATTTCGACAGGCGAAGTAGGTAAAAATCAGGCCGGAGCGTCTTCCGCTTAGGCAATACCACTTCACTTGTCCTCCAGCCCCAAATACAATAATTACTAACTACACTACGAAGTACGAAGTGATCGGATGTCGTACTGAAGATACTTCATATCTGCACAGATAACCATGTGCTATGAGATCTGACGAAAGCCTCAAGCCACCAAGCGATGGAGAGCTGATAAATCAATGCCCTCCCTACGAATGAGCATCGTTTGCCAAAACGAGATGATGAGGGTCGCTTTCAGCTCTGCGGGCCACAAGCCCCAGGTAGCGCCTTGGCGGTCTCATGCCAAGGATATGCCCTGCTCCCGCCCAGAGATAAGAAGATGGACGCGTCCAATAACGAACGGGCGTCTTTCCAGAACAAAAGCCTGCTAGGGCGTGCCATCCCTAGCCATCGCCAAAGTGTTATCTACAACAGACACACTCGTTACTGCAGTACATTACTTCGTACCTACGAATACGTATGCGCTGAGTGTGAAGCATAACAGTCAGGTTATGTGGCGTGGTAAATAAGTCCTAGGCATGGTTGAAAACGAGCTGGGCAACGCCCCCAGTCAACCTCCTAGCGCCTCAGACATAGTCTTGGACGAATCGTAGATCTACCGTAGCGAGAAGGACGCTACCCAAGGCGATGTGTCGCGTGGTGTTGGTTTGATGTGCCATGTACCTACGCTGATCTACTTTGTCTCGGCCGCTCTCATTTACTCTCTCTCTCTCTCTCTCTCTTTCTTTGTCGAAGATTAGAGTGAGCCCGGTATCAATAAAGTGAAATAAAACACAGTAAAATAGACAGACCCCCAACGAGTGAGACATCTTGGCAACAGCAGCGAGGCCCGGGGCGGAGCAGGATAGTGTGATGCCAAACGCGGAAAGGGACGGCAAGAAACTCGACCGAAACCGGCATCATCGGGGAGCGAGCGGGAACGAGAGAGAGCCAGCCCCATCGATTAATCGATTCACCTAGGTATACACTACTGCGTACACACAAAGCGGATTGCACTGCAAATGTTCTTGCTTCTCTTTCTTGGTCAGACGGTCCCGGAAATAGCTCCCACGTGGAGCGAGCCAACTCTCCTGCAGGTCCCTGGCCGTTTATCGAGATTAGATGGATGGGTGGTTTCTACTGATGGTCAGATGGGCTAGTATCTATTCCTTAACGTCGTGTGATGGTATTGATTTATGCAGCTCGCCGCGAATGCCCGGCTAAACGAGACAGAAGCCCGACATGGAGTGAGTAGGGTTCTCACTCATCCATGTGTAATACCTCCCTACAAACGGCAACCTTATCATCAACTACCTACCTATCCACATTAGACCCCGATCATTTCGGTCGAGAGCCCCCAATCCAGCAACTAAACTAGCGCTACCTACACCCAGGTAGGTTAGATATTTAAGCAAGTAGTACCGCCATGTCGGAACTGGTTGTGGAGTCTTCTTAGTGGTAGGTAGGTGGACAAGTTGTAAGATGCCATGTTTGTTATCAGGCGCTGCTCTGCGGCGTTGAAGTGATTGATGAATACTGAAAATAAGTAGTGTAAATGCTTACCGACTACAACAAAAGAGTATGGTAACCAACCTATGTGACAGGTCGTATCAAGGTTATACATCATACTTTTGTATCTCGCGAATGAATAAAAAAATAATAAAAATAAAAATAAAAAAGAAGTTGTTCGTCAACCCTGAACAAATAGCTACAACTCAAGGCTTAGAAAGCAGGACGCCCTTTACATATAATCATTCCTTGAATAGGCTATTTCGCCAGTTCTTGCATTATTTTTGAAACTGGGGGTGTTATAAAATATCTTGACGATCAGCTTAGATATATCGCATTAGACCACATAGGAGGTAGGTAAAATAGATACTGAAATCCAGATCGTTACCCGAACATGCACCGCTCAAGTTCTGTTGCCCAAGTGACCATCCATCCAGATCGTCTTCCTTTTATTTTTATTTATTTTTTTACCTGGAATGCGCAGTCTCACAACAAACACAACACAACGAGACAGTGTAGCCTTCTCAAGCCGTTGGGATAGGTTTCTTCTAGAACACAAGCCCACCATTCCATGCTCCCCGCAAACGTTTAACCAGCCAACCACAACCAATACATCCCTCCACCAAGTACACACGTCCGCCAAATCATCTCAGGGTAGCATAGCATAGGTAGCATAGCATAGAAGCAGTGCAACTCGCCCATGCAAAGAAAGTACTTCATCCTAGGTAGGCCACTTACATCGCTTACCTACCGACCTACCTACATAGGCAGTAATCATCCGACTTCATCAAGCCACCAATGCAACAAGCCCCTAACAGCCGCAGGAGGCGAGCGCAACATGCTCAGCTTGCATCCGCATGTGCCATGCCGTGCCATGCCGTGCCACGACATGAGAACTACACTAACCAAGGTATTGTCCTCCAATGATCAATCAATCCGGTGCCGAATTTGCTGTCACTCAGTAAGTAAAGTAGGTAGGTAAGTCATATGATAGATCATCGCCAGACCCCATAGTCTTTATATTAGATGACAGCCAGTAGATCAGTGGTTACCCATGAAAGTATCAAAAGCACCGTTCCCAACAGCGTAGCTTTAGTCAAGTGCCATTGAAATAATTAATCGATGAAGTCAAGCTGGAACAGCGTACACGGAATTGTCCAATCACCTTAGCCCGTCATGAAAACTTGAAAATGATAATAAGATACCTAAGCTCCCGTCCGAATTCAGATGGTGACTTGTATTAAATTCTATTAAGACCCGTGCATCCGCACATATAGATATCACTTACCCTTAGTGGATCTCACAACAAGACCGCCAAACAAAAGTCCTTCGTGCTGGAACATGACACATGTATAAGGTATACAATATACTGACGAACTAGTAGGTAAAAACGATTCCTCCCAACACCAGACTCGGGCATGTACATGGGCATCCGAACAGACAGACAACCGCCACCGTCCACCGTCAATCCTCTAACTCCCTATGAATTTCTCCAATCAAGTCCATTTGTCCATTGTCTACGGCCCATCCCTGCGCAAGAAAGCCTCGAGGACGCCTCGCATCTTCTCCTCGGTAGCCTTCTTCTCCTTGGAGGTAGTCAGCGCCGCCGTGCGGCAGGCAGCGCAGCTGAAGACTTCGGCGACTCTCCTTTCCCAGGCAAGCCGTCGCTGGATCGCGCTCTCGTCCACCGTCGATCCCGTATTGCGTCGGAAGCTGAGGCTTCGCTTGCCTATCGAACCGGGCTTGCGTGTGCCGACTGCCTCACGTTCGTCTTTATTGAGGGGTAGGAGCTCGCTGGCCACGCGTATTAGCATGGCCGTGAGGAAGACAAACGATATATTGTAGTAAGGTGCCGTGGAGAGGACGTC
Source organism: Nemania sp. NC0429 (assembly GCA_022578495.1). NCBI lineage: Eukaryota > Fungi > Ascomycota > Sordariomycetes > Xylariales > Xylariaceae > Nemania > Nemania sp. NC0429. Next base: position 67,761 of record MU392233.1, read on the forward strand.
GAGCACGCCGGTCTTGATGTCTTCGACTTCGGTCGGTGCCTTTGCGCCCGTAATTTGTGGTAGGGTCTGCTCGATCCGGGCCCAGAGCGGCGCGGAGATGATGCCGTCGGGCATGCTCTCGAGGAAGAGGAGCAGCGCCTCACTCACGATTTCTAAGCGTTTGAGTGCCGGCACGTCTGCCTTCAGTACCTCGAGGATAGGTTGGCCGTCCTCTAGTGCCTCTATAATGGCGCCCAGAAGCGTAGCGTAATCTTCGTCGTCGTTCGTCTGTCGCGCCTGTCGATCGAATGGCCAACCGACCTTGTCACGTGGAACCTGAATGTTTTCTATCATGTTCGCGTCCGCCACGAGCCGTTCTGTAAGCGTTTCAATGGCCTCAATGAGCTGAAACAGCTCGGGCGGTGACGAATTTTGTACATCGAGACTATATGGTATGGATCCAGTACCTGGGCGTTCTTTCATGAACGAGTTGATGCCACCCTTCGGTATGCGTATGAGCTCTTCGAGAGATCGGCCGAAGCATGAAGGCCGCCAGTTGGCTCTTATAGGAATGAAGTGATCCCTTCCATCCGCAACACGTAATATTAACACGTCTTCTAACTGTGTGGGTTCTTCGTTTAACGCTCGCAATTGCTTTAAATCGCCAATTTCGAGTTCGATGACTGCGCTGACCGTCTCACCCGGATCTAGGGATATTTCTTCATTGGCCTTATATTCTTCTTTCTCGTCAGATTCATTATGTAGTGGCTGAGCAAATTTAACTCTTAGCCAGCTAGGCCTCTGTTTGTCTTTATTTTCATCATTCGGGGTTTCTAGGAAGTGGAACTTTGCTGGCACGCCGCCGGTGTTCGCGATGGTGAGGAACCGCGACCTCTTCCTCATGAAGCCGACGTCTCCGAAATCAACGCCGCCGTTGCCCTCAACGGCAGTGCCTCGATCAGCGGTGGCGGGCTCACCCGCATCCATGACGATGGTGATGACGGGTCGCCCTTCGTTCTCAATACGGTCTAGCTCCCTTGCCACTTCGGCGTGAATCTTTGCCTTGAGTTCTGGCACGATGGCATCGTATTTCAAGGTGAAAACGGCTACGAGCGGCTTGTGGTCCGACGACGTGATTCGTTGGTGGCTCGTATATACATCTAGATTGATGTCGTCCATGAGGCCATCTTCCCCATCGGCTTGTTCTGCACTATCGTCTTCGTCATTATATTCGTCATAGTCGTAAGCAGCGTCGGCCGCAGTCGCGTTGCCACCACTCGAGTCCGTGGTGGGATCGTAGTCAAACAAAACGCTTTCGTCGTCGGCGGCTTGTTCGATACCACGTCTCTTCATTTCATTGTCTTTGCTTTTTGCATCGAGGCGGTCCTGAACATCCTTTTTGTGCTTCTCTGCGTCCTTTCGGGCCCGGTAGAGGACCCGATCACACCAACTCGGCGCCCTCATCTTTTCGGATGAATCGAAAAGCCCAACCGTGCCGACATCATACTTGTATGTGGGCAGAAACGTGATAGGCCCTTCACGCCACCCTTCATGGAAGGCTTTCTTGTCTTTTATTGCGAGGCGCAGCTGGTCGTGGGGCAAGAGAGAATCAAGTGTGGCCTGCAAGGAGGCCGGATCGTCGTGGGGATCTGGCACGAAGTCGTCGGGGTCCGGTAGCTCGTCGCTACTCTCATCACTGTCAATCCGATCAAAAGATGTCTCTCGCGAAACCATGCCAGGCGTTAGGGTACCATCTGAAGGCTCATCGTCGTTGTTGTAGAGAACAAACACGCCGTCTTCCCCCAGTTGCTGACTGGGGTTGGGATTACCGATATCGTATTCGCCACGAGCGTGTAGCGTGAGAAGATGTCGGATATCGTTCCCAGGAAGATTATCAAGACGGAAGTTTAAGTCGCCGAAGAAGAAGGCAAAGTCTTCATCACCGATCTTGTCGCCTTCTTCCTCTGCGACGCCCGAGTGACTGATGGGAGAGAAGGTGGTCTGCGTCACGATCTTGCCGTAATCCCAGCATCGTCGCTCGAAACTAGCTTGATCGTGACCCGATGCGAGATGGCAGTTGGAGAAGACGATGCGCGTGGTATCCCCCAACAGTAGACGAGAGACAACAGCCCCCTTGTTTCCCATGTACCCAAGCAGCCCCGTGCCGACGGAAACAGTGGACTCATTCGAGATGGTGGCCGCAACGTCGGGCGAGGCGTAGATGAGCAAAAGAAGGCCCACAAGCTGCTGGCATGCCACGAGTGCGTAGTCCCTGGGCAGGGCGGTCTCGAGGGCTTTCTGCCATTTCGCCACAGTCGTGGGGTCCGAGTACAAAGATTGCTGGACAAGGTTCAGATTGACGACTTCTTGGAGTCCGAGGACGTAGAGACCAATATTGCCCCCTCCTACTCCGCGGACGGCGGGCTCGTCTGAGTGGCCGACTGACTCGGTCTGCACGTCGGGGGATTCAGCAGCCTGGGCGGGTTCAGCTGGTGTCTGATGAGCAGCGCCGTTGCCCTGCGTGTCGATGCTCTCTTCCGATAGGTTCAGCTTGGCCAAGTCGGTGACGACGCCGGTCTCGAGGCCGTCTCCATCGACGAACCAGCTGGCGAGGTCCTTGTCGGTGCCCGGGCAGGCGGCCACATTCCAGGTGCCAATCTTGATGCGTATCCTGTGCGGCCTCGTGTATTCTGATCTCCGGGCGGCGACGGCGCGGGAGAGAGAATAGTGCGTCGTCGACGTCGGATCGGCGGTGTCGACGGCATCAGCTGCCGGGTGGATGGAGGAATGGATGGAGGGATCGTGGTCTTGGGAGACGGCGGCCATGATGTCTGGATACGACGTGGCAATGGAGGCCGCGAGCAGACACAGGCTGGGAGGAGGACTGTGCCAGACCAATGCCGAGTCAAGTAGTCATGATGGTGAATACCAGGATGTAGACAGACACTGGCGCTGACGCCGGCGAGGACAGTAACGGGTAATGTTGGCGATGGCGGGGTCGTCGTCGGCGGCGGAATGACCTCAAAACTGATACTCCGTATAGGCAAAGCCGGACAGACGTCTTGAATGTGTCTAATCAGATGCCTGGTGTGGTGGATTTATATATACATCGAGTTGAGCCGTTGCAATTCCAGGAGAGGCAGAGACCAGCCTCCTGTATGAGGCCGTTGATCTGGAGTGAACTGGACTTGGACGTTCTCGGTGGAGATACAGAAGTACATCTCTAGCTGAATGTTACATGCCGTATGATGATGATGCAATGGAATCCAGTTCTCTTATCGATTGTTATCGTCGTTTGCAGCGCGGGGCATGTCACTTCAGGTGCCTACTTGGTACCTACCTAGGTACATGCTCTGTCAGAAGACACGGGCAGACAGACATACGGTGTGGTCATTCTTTTTTACACTGTAAATACGACTCAAGATTCCGTAGCTGTACCTGTAGGAGTGTAACAGGGCTAGCGTACACCGTATTCGTACTATAATACGCACCTGGTAGGATGATGTACCTAGTGGTTAGTGTACTTCGTAGGTAAGGTACCTAAATGATAGCTCATCTCCCGGCATCATCACAGCCTTAGATGGTTCATACTGGGCATCATCATCATCCTCTTGACCATCAGCCAACTGGCCACATTACAAGCTTTGTTACCATCTCCTGTTGAATGTCAGGAGCACGCACACGTATAGGATCACTGCTTACATACTACCTAACCCCCCAGTTTGCTGCCTGAGAGACGGGGATCTGAGCATGCAAATATAAGAAACAGAGAGAGTGAGAACGAGAGACACTCCGAATCATCATGTCACGGTCAACCCCTCGCAGACACCCGAACGACCAGCCACCTCTACAACAAGACGCACAGCAACACTCGCACGGCCATGGCCATGGGAGGACCATATCAAACCAGCATGAGCTAGAAGCACAGCACCAACACCAACACCAGCAGCAGCACCAGCACCAGCAGCAGCAGCAACACAACCATCACCAACATCACAACCAACACCACCACAGCCAACAACAACAACAACGCCAACAAAGCCAACATCAACCATTCCCCATCACTTCTGATTACGAGTCCGACACGCCCCAATATATGGCTTCCGATCCTTCCACACAGCCTCCTCCCCCACCCCATCCTCCTGCTCCTACCACCGCCGACGCCGCCGCCGCTGTCCTGGCAGGCCGAACGAATACCGAACTCAACCTCGGCGTCTTGAGGCGCTACCTGCCGAGCATCACCGCCATCCTCTCCATCGCCGCCAACGCCGTCGTCTACACCTTCCAGCCGCCCTCGGAGTGGAAGCGGGCCACCGTCGAGGGGACCATGTTTGTCTGCTCGCAGCGCAAGACCCCCGGCGAGGCTGCTGATACAGGTTGCCTCTTCATCCTCAACCGCAAAGGCCTGCAGAACTTCATCCTCGACCTCGACAACGTCAGCGATTTCGAGCTGGCCGGCGACCTGCTCATCTTCAAGCTCGACAACCCCACCCACCAAGTCCGCCTGGAGAGCGGCGAGTCGGTCACGCCCCTTGTCCTGGGCCTTTGGACTTACGCCGAGGAGAAGAGCGACCGCGAGACGAACGCCGCCCTCATCCACGACATGTGGAGCGACGCCATCCGCACGCGTGACCTGAGGGCGAGGGCCGCCGCCTCCGACCCCGCCACTTTTGCCGCCTTGGCCGAGACGGGTCCGGCTGCCCAGGCCGCCGGCCGCAGACTCAGCGTGAGCGATCTGTTTGTGGGTGCATGAGCGGGGGCCATCTACCGCCGGCATAGGCTGAGCGAGGGCCGTACGCTGCCCTTCGGCGCCTCTCGCTAGCACCCACGATGCCTTACCGCAGCCTGTTATAGGGATACCTAAGGTAGTTATCATGACGTACATCACTATCGATCAATATGGTAAGTAGGCTATAGGCTGGGTTACTTGTGCATTTGGTCCTTGTTAGGCACCGCGAGCTCTCACACGCGTTACGTCCTCATGGCAGAGACGGCATCCTACTCGTTCGTATGTGGTGAGTGTGTGTCGGCCCAAGACAAAGAGTCAAGAGTCGCAGCGCTCTACGAGGCCAGCACACGGGTGCGAAAGCCATCTTTATCAAACGAGCATTGTGCCTATAACCGATTTGCTTCGATCGATTCCTTGACGGCCATGTTTATTGTCATGAGCGAGTCGCTACCCTTCAAATGATATTTCGTGTGTCACTGAACTATCGAGAGCAATGGCAAAGCCTGAATCAATAAAAAGCTCGGAGACTCAATTTCCCACACCCCGGTCACCGCATTCGCAAAGCAGGGGAAATAGCAGATACGTTCATTCTACTTACCGAACGCCATCACTTTGGTGTTAAAATTAGATGACAGGTGTCAGGCGCCTAGATCGAAGTAGAACTTTCATGCCTTCAAAATCCTTCGACTTTCTTCTCTGATACCCACTCCTGTCTTGTTTTTTTGTCTTGTTTTTCCGAGCGTAACCAGCATGAGCGCGAATTACATGAGGTATGCAGACGAGGAGCTGAGGGCCTGGGTTTGTAGCGGAGATTACGGAATGATTGAGAATTGAAGAGGATGCCACCATTACCAAGTGTCTCTCGCCTGCTGTCGTAATACTGTTGCTGCGCGTTTTTGAGCTGTTCGAGTAGCTAAGCCGCACCTCGAAACCCGAAAACTTAGGTTGCAGATGCGAGGCATCTTGAATCTTGGATGACGGTGGGTAAGTAGCAATAAAGGTAAGCTGGTTCACGTCCAGGATATATGAGTATCCAGTAGTAAATCATTTATCGTCGAGTGCAGGTACATATTTATGTCCATCAAATGCCAACTTGACCAAAGTTCTTTCCATAGTGGCACCCAACCCGAACTGTGTTTAGAGGGATCCGAATACGAATATCCGCCGTATTAGGATTGGGTGCAGCTCGGGAAGCTGCCCCTTGCATAATTCTAGGCGGTCCGGAACCCTGAAATGCGGATTTCTTATTCGTATGACTACGATCCAAAAACTCTTGGTTGTTCGTAGGTACCTGACACAAAGGGAGGGCGGGCTTCCGTAGAATCCTTAAATGCAGAGTATAAATACTTCCATCTGATGGCTCCTCATAATGGGTATTAGACTCTACATTCTCGAGTCTGTACATCGACACCATCAGTGACTACCCCGAGCAACACCCATACCCAATAATACCATGGCCACTTCTTCAGCAACGGGAAAGACGATCGTGGTCACCGGGGCCGCCGGCGGTCTTGGTAAAGCGGTCGCCTCCGCTTTCTTGGAGGCCGGTGCCAACGTGGCCATTTTCGACATCCACGACGAGCGCCTCAAGGAGACGGCGGCGGCGTGGGAAAAGTACGGCGACAAATTCATCACCTCCAAGACCGATATTACCGATGAGACGGCCGTCAACGCCTTCTTCGCCAGCGTGACGGCCAAGTTCGGCCGCATCGACATGCTCATCAGCAACGCGGGCGTCATGGACAAGTTCGACGCCGCCGGCACCCTGCCCCTGGATCTATGGAACCGTGTCATCGGCGTCAACTTGACGGGCGCGTTCCTGTGCACCAAGGCTGCCGTGAACGCGTTCGAGGCGCAGTCGCCGCCCGGTGGCACCATCATCAGCATCGGCTCGGTGGCCTCCGCCCGCGGCCTCATCGCGGGGGCCGCGTACACGGCGAGCAAGCACGGGCTCCTCGGGCTCGTGAGGAACACGGCGAGCTTCTACGGCCCGAAGCGGATCTACAACATCGCGCTCCTCATGGGCGCCATGGAGACGAATATCGTCGACGTGTTCGCCACGGGCTACAACCAGGAGGGCATGGCCGCCATGGGCGCCGCGAACCCCGGCTTCGTCGTGGGCACGACCGAGGTCGCGCTCGCCGACGTGGCCAAGTATTGTCTCTTCTTCTCCGACCCGGCAGTCGCCGAGGCGTCGAACGGGACGACCGTTACGATCAACAAGAACTGGCCAGCTGCATAAACGGCCCCGGTCCGTCGGGACGAAAGGAGGGAGGACGACAATACACGACATGGTGCAGTTATATCTGGTGTACATTAGACTTCAACGTTACGTTAGCGAGAAACGAGTCTTACACAAGAACCATCACGACAACAATTGCGAACTTTGAAAATGCTTTCGGTTACATGATTCCTTCGTTGAAGCGCTTACGTTTAATACTACATACCAAGATATACTATAACATGTTCGCGGATGACGACATGATGTTCCGAGTCCCCCCTAGCCGGCCATCGGAGTAAGTAATGGTTCTATTAGCTGGTAACTGATTGTCTCTATTTTCCAAGACCGTGTCCATTTCCTAATAGTATCATCTTCAGCGAAAGACTCTCGACGTTTACAAAGATTGTTTTCTATAGGTGACCAGCACTATAATTATTCTTCAATGCTAAGAACATGTAGCAGAGAGAAACGAAAAACGCCCATACCAATGATGACCATGACCGCGACAATCTTGGCTGCTTCCCCCCTCGCCTCTATCTTGCTAACGTAGAGAAAAGGAATTCGATTAAAAAATAATGTCGCTATGAATTTCCCCGAAACTCCCGCTCTTGAAGGTTATACCCAGATGGCCTAGAATCCACATAACATAAGTAAGTACATAAAGTACATCAGGTATAGAAACGCACTACGCGTAGGATCGAGGTGTCATCAGCAGATACTCGGAAAACAGGCCGCCGGCGATGGCACTCCCGGCAAGCCAGAACCCGTACCGGAACCACCACCAGCAGCTGGCGGAATCCTTCAACTCGACGTTCGCGATCATGGCCCCCAGCGATAAGGCCGAGCCGCCGGCCGCGATGACGTAGTATTGCCAGCCCATCTGCTCGAGCAGGCCGGCGGCGGAGAGGAGGCCGACCATGCAGCCGAGGACGAGCCACAGGAAGAGCTTGGTCTGGTCGCGGAGCAGCACGGCGATGCTCTTGACGCCGACCTTGAGGTCGTCCTTGAGGTCCTGGTGGGCGTAGATGGTGTCGTAGATGGTGGTCCACAGGATGCAGGCGAAGAAGACGCAGGCGACGGACGGCTGCACCCACAGGCGCTCGCCAAGGAACGAGGAGCCGTCGCCGAAGGGCCCGCCCGTGAAGGGCTTGAGGCCCATGGCACACGAGCCCATGACGATGCCCCAGGCCAGACACCAGCCGAGCACGAGCTGGACGAGGTTGGTGTGCCGCTTGGCATACGGGTAGTAAATGGTGCCGAGGATGTTGGGCACAGCGTAGACGGCGCTGCCGCTGGGCATGAGCAGCAGGAACAGCGCGGCGCCGACGCCCTGCGAGACGGTGAAGACGAGGGCGGCGCGCGGCGTGATGGCGCCGCGGGGGATGGGCCGCTTGCTGGTGCGCGCGACGGCCTGGTCGATGGGGGCGTCGACGAGGTCGTTCCAGCCGTGGGCGGCGTTGGAGAAGAAGAAGCTCCCGCCGAGCATGACGAGGCCGGCGCGCAGCACCTCGGACGCCGGCGACCGCTGTATCAGGGCCGCCAGGATGATGCCGAAGAAGTGAGGGAAGTAGATGAGGAAGAGCGCCGCCGGCGGGCTGAGACGTGCGAGCTGGACGTACGGGACCCAGGACGCTGGGAGCCGGCCGACCCAGCCCCCGGCGTGGTTGCCGCCGTACTGCCGGGCCAGGGCAGCGTCCTCATACGCTGCTGGCGTCAGGGCTTCGGCCGCGAGCTTGTCGACGGCCGGCTTGACGTGGACTGGAATGCCGTTCCCTGCCATGACGACGATGGCGGTGATAACTGACTAATACACACACACACACACACTTGAGATATATATATAGATGGACAGGTGGCTTAAACAGGACAGTGAGGCAGATGGAAGAGGGGAGTATATGTGAGTATGATGGTGCGCCCCGAGTGTCAGAGGATGTGGTATGTATGTATGCCTTCGACCATTGACGTTTATATATAGATGAACTCACTTACCATAGCAAACAGGGCCCAGCAGCAACCCCGAATTGACTCGCGAGTCCGTCGCTAATCGCGCCAACGACAGAGAGAACTCACAACCAGCGTCTCATCGATTGCTAAGCCCCCCTGGTGACTGATCGATGGAAGGACCAGCAGTCCTGGGGAGCTTGTTTGTCTGGCTGTATCTCCGTCTGTCTGCCTACCCTGTAATCCGCAAGCTGGCTAATAGGAATTCTCCGCTCGCATCTGCCTGCCTGCCTTGCCTACCTGACCTACACCTACTCCCTACCTGTGTACAGACCTAGGTGTGTCGAATCCATAATTGGTCCCGTCACAGCTCAGCTTCCTCGGCGAAGGTGACGATGACGGTGACGGTGACGGTGACTGACGGGTGGACCAAACCGGCTGCTGCCGGACATTTTACCCATCACGATCGACATGAGGCAGACAGAGAGAGATATCTCGTAATCCCCATACCCCATCACACATAATCTACCCGCGGCTTCCGATAGATGGTCTCAGGTTAGCAAGGATTCGTTTTTCTCTGGGCCTCCTCCTTCTCCTCCTCCTTCTCCTCCTCCTCCTCCTCCGCCTCCCCTCTCTTTATCACTCAGTCTTTACGCCCGCCATGGATTAAAAAGTGACAATGACGACGATACGGGTCGTAAGCCCTGTAAATGCGGGTCTCCCATCGAAACATCTGACCTCCGTCCCGTCACGAAAGATGACTACCACGGCTGGGATTAGGATGGGGCTAGGGGCAGGTAGACGGTTTTTCGTGTAACCATGCGTGTATGTGTGTGTGGGTGTGTATGGGTGTGTGTGTGTCTCCATTCCTGTAGGAAAATAATAAGACGCCGTCTACCGTAGTTGGCCGTGTCCGACCGACCGACCGACTTACCTCGCTAACCTAATACTTGGCAATTTCTCCCCAAAGAGGGGAGGGGGGGGCACAGCTCCCTCGAGCCGGTAGCATCATCATCATCATCAGGCCCAACATGAGGGGAACTGAACCGACCGGCATGCCAAATTGATAGGGCATATTTAGTTAGTGAGTAGAAATGGACGGCCTAACGCCGACGGAGGGAGGGAGCAAGCGAAGAAAAGGAGGGGATTTCATCGGTCGGTTGGAGGAGCGCTGCTTGGATTGGATGGAGCTTCCTCGCGGCTGTGGCGGGCTCAACTCAACCCACAGCCCTGCTGAGCTCGAGTTGAGGTTGCTTTTTGGCCCCTCTGGCGACCGAACCTTGACACAGCACAGCACAAGTACTACCTGGTAACCTAGGCATCTATGTTGGATATTGGCCATTCTGAACGACGGGGAGGGATGGACGAACTACATACAATTGACATGTAGGTATTGCCTAGAACAGCATGGCGAGTGGATAAGTGCTTACTCGATGGTGATGATGATAATGATGATAATGGATAATGATTATGATGATGAGCGTAAAAGGGCATCCGCTGCCGTGCCCCTGTCGCTCAGCGCCAAAGGCTGGATACGCCCGACAAGGGATCGGATCGTATGCATATGTAGGTCGCGTAGTATACAGTTAGTTAACCCAGTTAGTAGGTAGTTAGGATGGGATGGGATATTCTGCCCTTTCATCTTGATCCACTGGGCTGAACAACATAACACCCATTAACACCCATAACACCTAGGTTAGGTTACCCTCCTTGCACTACTTTACCCACCACTTACACACGCTGCATGCCTTAGTTGGTTTACCGACGACTCAAAACACCATTGGCAGGCTAACGCCAGCCGCGGCTCTTGGATCGAGTTGGTCACTAGAGCTGCATATCGTATCTAGATCCCTGGCGCTTCTCGATGTGGGAATCCCTAGCGTTGGTACCTACTACCTGAGGGCTAAGCATCCATCACATGAAGCTCCTTCGCTGAGCGTCGATGTAACCGTAAGTAAATATAACGAGCATCGCCTTGGCGGCTTGCGGCCACGCGAAGAAACCGCCCGCTCGCTAATTCGCCGTGGCGTCGCGTGGTTGGTCGGTAGATCAAGTGAGTTTGCTGAAGAGAAACAAACAAATACGAATACATTGAGCAACTATTGAAGTCTCTGAGCGACTTGCCGTTGCCGAAGAGCGTGTCTTACACTTACACACTTACACACTTACACTATGATGCGGGAGCCGGACCCGAAACGAGCATCCAGATCCAGGGTTGAGCATGATCCCAAGCCAGGGAGTAAAACCCGCATTTCTCTTAATTTCTCTATGGGGATACAATCCTTCGCAGGCAGGGTTTATGACGTGCACTAGGCCACCTAGGCTACACTAGGTAGTCCCAGCATGAGGGTTACCCTGGCGAATCCACGTAGTGTAAGGTAGGAAGAAGAAGAGTCCTGTGATGATCAGCTTCCACACACACCACTTACACACAACCCACACCCCCCCTCCCTGGTCTGGTCCGCCTTACCTCGTCCGTCCCCAAGCGGAACATTTCTGTCCGAGGGTCTAAGTACCATTACCATTACCATGGCGCCGGGCAGCGTACTGCAGGTGAATCGTGGGACGAAGCGCATCGCTCTCCCGTGACTACGGCGACAACATCTAGTCAAAGTATAGTGTAGTACAACATGGCGTAGGTTCAACAACAAGAAAAACTGGCGAAAAAAAAGGCGACGAAGGCGAAAAGGCTCTGTCTGGCTTTAGACTGGACTGCCGACCAACTCGCCCACTCGCCCACTCACCTCACTTGCTCACTCGCTCACTCGCTCACTCACTGGCCTGGACTTGCTTACTTTTTCTTATTTTGGATTATCTCCATCAAAATGCTACCTACACCACGCTATCTGCGTATGGTGTTGGCATCACACGCGACCATTTTCTTTATTTTTGAATGGAGGAGGAGGAGGAGCAGCAGCAGGACGATGAGCAGGAGGCGTTCGTTGTCCTCCAATCGGTCACCGCTCGACGGCTTGCGAGGCGTCCTCTAGGGAGAATTATACGTAGGATAGCGTACAAGCTGGTAGGACGTGACTTGTTGTGTGGACGTTTTGCGCCGGTCTCCCCTTCGTATAATTACTGTAGATGGCCCCGAGGGGAGGGGGAATGCGTAGATGTCACGAGCCGGTGTTGTTTAGTAGCTGGCGCTTCGAGTTGGAAGTTTCTGTGATACTTCTTTTGCGTAGCGAAATTACATCGCCATTGTTTGTTCATTTTGATGATGAAGATCACTCGTATCACGGCGTCGAGGGCACTGCCGGCCTTGACAGCGCTGCTGTGCTTCCCCCTGCCGTGCTACAGCTGGCTTAATAATACTTCCCCCTCTGCTGCGTGTACCCATCTGCAGAACATCCTGGGGACAGGGGTTGTTATCCTTCCTTCTGAAGATGGTTACCAAGCCGCGGCAGAGGAGAACTGGTACGTGCGTCTGTCTCTTGAGCGGTGCCGCCGCTCAAGGGGAATATCGTGACGGCTAAGCGTTCGCAGGGTACAGACGGCCTGGGCATCGCCGGCCTGCATCGTCGAGCCCACGACGGTCCAGCAAGTTTCGAAGGCAGTCAGATACCTCTCCCAGAAATGGGTGCCCTTCGCCATCCGGTCAGGGGGGCATTCGCCCTCGCCAATGGGCGCGAATATCAACAACGGGGTCCTGTTCGACATGTCTGGGATCAACAGCGTGCAATACCATGCCCATCGCCGCGCTGCCGTCGTCGGCACGGGTGCGAGGTGGAGCGAAGTATACGACCACCTCGACCAATACAATGTGACGGTAGTCGGTGGCAGGATCGTCGAGGTGGGCGTGGGCGGTCTTACCCTCGGCAGTGGGTGTCTCCCTATTCCTATCTATGCCGTCTCTGAGCGAGATAGCGGCATAAGGGGAGTCGGTCGCTGACTGTGTCGCAGGTGGTCTCTCCTATCTATCCGATATGTATGGTCTAGTCTGCGACAACGTCGAGAACTTCGAGGTAAGCCCCCCGACAAGCACCCTAAGGTCGGTTCGGTTTCGGCCCAAAGCTCATGCGAACTCGGCAGATCGTCTTGGCCGATGGCGCTATCGTGAACGCCAACAGACACTCCCACGCTGACCTGTGGTGGGCGCTGAAGGGTGGCGCCAACAACTTTGGTAAGCTACCTGTCTAAGTAGTGTAGGGGATCCTGGATCCTGTTCGCGCCGTCGACGGCCGACCCGTGGGCGCCGAGGAGAGACGCTAACACGAACTCCTGACAGGCATTGTGACAAGGTTCACCCTGACAACTTACCCGACTGGGAATGTCTGGGGCGGCTACCGGGTGTACACGCTGGATGCGCTTCCCGCCCTATTCGACGCCCTGCTGCAGTATCAGTCGGTTGCGGTAAAGGACGTCTACGCCAACCTCATGATGCAGGCCTTCCCCGTCAACGCGAGCCTTGGCGTGCTGCTCAACATGGTGTACAACAAGCCCGTGGCATCGCCCGCGGCCTTTGCGCCCTTCTACGACATCCCCTTCGTCGCCGACACGGTGCACATCCGGCCCATGACCGACTTCCTCGCAGGCCAGGTGCCCCCCTCCCTGCCACGGCTCAACTGGTACGCGACTAGCTTCAAGACGGACGCCACGCTCTTCGAGGCGGTGGAGACGATCGTCACCACGGCGCCCGAGCTGGACACCATCAGGAGTCTCACGGCGGGCAGCATTGCCGTTGGCTGGCAGCCCATCTCGACGAGCGCCATCGCCGCCGGACATGCCCGTGGGGGCAACGCGCTGGGGCTGGAGAGTGTGAACCAGACCTGGATGGCCATCGACATCGGCTGGTGGGACGCCGAGGACGACGCCGTGGCCAACGAGGCGGCGGCAAGCCTGGTCGCCAAGGTCGAGGACGCCGCCAAGGACGCCGGCCAGTACGTCGACTACATCTTCATGAACGACGCCGCCGTCACCCAGAACGTCATCGCCCACTACGGGCACAGCAGCGTCGCGAGGCTTCGCGCGGTACAGCGGCGCTACGACCCCCGCCGCGTCTTCCAGAGGCTGGTCCCTGGTGGCTTCAAGTTGCCGCCTGAGAGACACAGGGGGTAACCATCAGACGGGAGAGGGTGAGGGTGAGCGGGGGGGAGGGGAGGGGGTGACCGTGGAGATAGTGACGAAGATGGGGCCATGATGTGATATTTCTCCGGCCGCAGACCAATAATGTCCCATAGCATGGCCAGAAACTAGAGAGATGGCCAATAAACTAGGCCGATTGGATAGTTCCGAATAGTCAGGTCGTCAGGTAGTCAGGTAATCAGGTAGTCAGGTAGTCAGGTAGTCAGGTAGTCAGTCAGATAGTGATGGGAAATCAGTCGTCGCCGTATATCGTACCCCTCTGTCCTCGATAGATAAGTACTTACTTAGACAGATAGACAGGTAGATCCTTTTGTTCCCGGAGGATCATTACAGTAGGGACGTCTCGGCTCTGCACGCACCATGATGTTATCGAAGGCGGATCCCGAACGCCCTCACCTTGCCCATGGATCAAGTAAAGTTTAGGTCAGAACCAGGCCGCCAGAGATGCGACCCTGGAAGTACCCTGGCTCTCACCCCCCTGACCCCTGCCCATGCAACCTCGTCGCGTGGGCAGTGCAGAGGAGGGGTGGTGTTGGGGGACGGGTCATCCATAGTGTACATCTGCTTCGGATGATGCATAATTAGTCCCTCTAGGATGCAGATGCAGCTGAGGGGCCGGACGGACAGTTTATGACGCGAGTGCTGTGTAGGTACCGCCATGGATAGGTAGTATGGGAATATGATATGCCTAAAGAGCCGAAGGCAGACGCGAAATGGGCTATTTTTGCTTTCGAGACTGTGCGGATTGGATTTCGAGATCTACATCGACATGCTGCCTACCTCCCTTCGACTGACTCTTGGATTCTAGACGAGAGAATACGACTCAGCCGCACTGACGATATTTATTCTAATATTATGCAGGTCTCTTCTTCTCTTAAGTTCTCTTCTATACGAAGTATAAGTGATATGTGATGTGAGTCCCTCCCGGTCCGGGTCTCAGAGGGGGGGTTCGCAAGCGAATTATTCACGTGGCCTCACACACCCCTCCCCCCCGTCACTTGTACTTACGCTACCTATTAGGTAGTGTAATGTAGTGTAGCAAAGCAATATATCTATATCCGAAAGCAGCGTAGATCGCTCGGGAAAAAAACCTCCAGTAATACACTAGGCGCCGATGGCCAAGGGGAGCGAGCGAGCCGGGGTTCTGGTAGTATATACTGGATACAGATAGCCACGGCCAACCCTGGCAAACCCGCAGACACGGTTGCGCTTGTGATTAAGTTATTTTATTAATCTCAAGCCAATGACACGACGTTCCAGATTTCGGTTTCCTGAGGGACATAAAAAAACGTGTCCGAACCCGTTAGGGCCCGCCCAGAGGATGGATCTGTGAGTAATAAATGCGTTGCTTTGTGAGATTTTCCTGCGTGACATCGGCACTAACCAGGTAGTTCTAGCTAGACCAGGGTCCTGGGCGACCCTCGCTTGACAAAAACGTCGGCCGAACCTCGATTTAGACACAACTACAACAACTACGTGATGTAGGCTATATCACAAGGTGGAATGCCCCAAGATCCTTGACACGCTACCTCCCTCACCTATGGGGTGGGTGTGTGGCGCTGAGGAATTGGAGTAAGTACCGCACAGTTCCACGTGTTTCCTCTGTATAACTAATCAATTTTGATGCTTTTTGCGACGAGGGCCAACCAGCCTTGCCGTCAGCTTTCCAACTTGTCGACCGAAAGCGACCTTTACCCAGGTAGGTGAAAGTAAGAGCCCTAGCACAGCTTAAAATCGAGACGTCAAACAGAATTGTTGTGTCTCTCTCTCCATTCTTCAGCTCCAGTAAAGCCATCCGTATTAGGACTTCCACTTCCTTGGCATTAGGCAAGATGTAGGACCAAGATTTCTCGTCACCATTCATGAAACTTCTTGGTCCAGCCTCCGGCGAGAAGAGAGAAGCTGTATGTATGTATACTGTAGGCCTAACTCATGCCATGGGACTCGCTGAGCGAGGCCTCCTCTCTCCCCCAATAGCATGCACGGCTTTGCGAGGGAAAGGGCGTGCGTGACAGGACGGGTTCTGGCGATTCGGAATAAGGCCTTCGTCTGCTGAGGAGGAGGCCCAGATGCTCGCGATCGGTTTTGGGGAAGTTTAAGCGACGGCCCTCGCTCTCTCTTTCGGCAGAAAACTGACTGACTGACTGACTGATGACGGCTGGAGTTGCGCAGCTCGCAACGGCATGACGTTACCGTAACCTCTTTCCCACAAACCAAACGAGTCTAGTGTAGAGCGAAAAGGCACACTCCACCCACTCAGTTCGCTCTAGGAGTAAGCTCAACCCGATACTAATGCTCCGATGAGAAATCAGGGCCGTCTCTGTTCTGCTGATAGTCACCTGTCCTACTCTCTCTCCCTCGCGCGCGCACGCTACGAGACACCGATGGGTCTTGTCCTCTCTAGTCCATGTTAGACGAGAGTCGAGTATGCCTAGTGTTAGGACTCTGCGAGGCTTGTGAGGTTACAGGGTTGGTTGGTTCCTTCGTCACAAGCAAACAAAGGAACGAACAAGCCTGCCAACCGTACACCCGTACTTAGGTAGTCAGTAGCCAGGCATGCTTCTCATGTGGGATGATGGCGCAGACCGTGGCGCCAACCTCTCTCCCCTTCTGAGGAGCGTGGCATCAAGTGGCAAGGATTGTCAGCGGGCAATAAATGGGATCATCGGTTTGACTATGCGCCATATAGGATGATGTGTGCGTGGTAAGGTGTACGTACGGCGTACGCTTCCGAGGCCATGAAGCCCTGGGCTGGGCTTGACGGCGCGTCCCGAAGTCGAGGATAAGATCTGGAGGATGCCCCAACCGGTCAGTCAGTCTCTGCTTTCGCCCTGAGAGCCGTGTGATTTCGTGTACCCAAGTTTCGGTTTTCATCCCTTTCGTTCTTCGATAGTATTAAAACATGTCTGCTCTGAAGCGCTTAGATCCCTATTTGGGCAAGGTCATCACTGCGTAAGTAGAGGTCGACACTTTTTTCTCCTTGCCCGTCTTCCATCATTGCCTTTTTTTTTCTTTTTCTTTTTTTGTATTCCGTCTTGAAAATGCTCTTTTCAGACACGGATACCTCTCCTATTTCCTTTAAAGCAAGTTGTGCTCGCTGGCTTCTGGTTCGTGTTCAAGTCGTCCACACCGAGCCGCTCCCCCTACCTGGGGAAGCATCATAATACCCCACAACTTGGCAGCTAGATGCTGATGACGAAGCATAGCTTTGAGGGAGGCATCGTCACTCGTGTAATCGATCACCCGCACGACAGTAACCGCGTGTTCGCCTACGAAGTGACATTTCACCTCCGGCACCCGCGCGTGGCAGCGGTGGCCGCGCAGAAACCACCTCTGCACTTCCACCCGTACCAAGAGGAGTACATCGAGGTGCTGGAGGGCCGGCTGGCCGTGGAGGTCGAGGGCGTAGAATATGTCCTGAGCCCTCAGGACGGCGAGTTCAGTCTGCGGCCCTGGTGTAATCATCGCCTGTACTCGCCCGTGACGGACGTCGAAGAAGGGGTCAAGGGCTACGACGACGGCTGGGATGGCGAGAAGACGGTGTTCTTGCTCTCGGGACAAGATACCGATGAGATGTTCCGCCTGGACACTGTCTTCTTTGAGAACTGGTATGCGTACCAGGACCTCATCGTGGTAGAGGGGCAGAAAGTCGATCTAGTGCAGGTCATGAGCGTATGTTCCCCCTTGCCCGTTGTTTGCGTGTACTAGACTCATGAGAGGGACTGACTAACGTTGTGTCGGATAGATGTTTGATGCCGGTGGCTCATACCTGTCACTGCCAACTTGGATACCCTTCAGCCGCACGATTGCACGCGGGCTGGGTATCGTCGTTGGGCGCTGGATCGGAGGGCTACTTGGCTACCAGCCCTTCTTTCGACAGTGGACGACAGACTGGGACCTCGCATGCCAAAAGATGGAGAGGTCAATATTCCATAGACGGTTTGCCGTGCGAGAGCGTGCCGAGAACAGGGCGCTGCTACGGTTTGCATCTTGATCAAAAGACATGACATCCGATGAAACGTGTAATGATAGGACGAAGTGTTAAGACTGTCAATAGTGTACCAATAAAAGCGCAGTGCTTTATTTAAAGAGAGGTCCGTGCGATAATGCATCAACTATGAGTGCCCATCCTTCCCGCTAGCCACGGGTCATACCTAAGTAGTAAGTGAGACTACCCAACTTAAAGCCCGTTCTCGAGTGCCGTCTTCTCTCTTGGGAGCTTGGCCCACTCAAGCGTCTTCGTCCACAGCTTCTCCTGCTTTGCCTCGTCCAAGCTCTCCGTTGAACTAGGCCCAGGGGCAACGAGTCTCAAATAGCCGCGCTCTCCGGCGTGCTTCTTACCCAACGCAATATCGGCGACATCAACGCCTGCGTCAGCTGATTTCCGGACATCAGGAATCACCAAGCGAAGCACGGGCCGCAACGGCTGCAGGATGAACATTTGTATATACGAAAGCATCGCGGGCGTGTTGGTGCGCAGTGCCCGTGAGTCAGCTATGCTTCCTGGTTCGATGACCACAGCGGAAATTCTGGCCAGAGACTTATCCTGGGGCCTCTGTTAGAGATTTATACCTTCTTCTTTAAGGGGATGTGGACCAAACGATGCTTGCCTTCTCGAGATATCGATTCAGGGCGTATGTCCACATGAGGATGGCCAGTTTGGAGTTCGCATACTTCTGGAATCCGCGGCCTGGCTTGTCCGTCTCGGGGCCCGCCTTTGCCAGTTCGTCTAAGTCGTCCGGTAAACCTGGCGGATATTTCTCTAAACCGTTGCGTCCCGGGGAGTGACAGTCGCTGGTGAAAAGCACGAGGCGGCCACCTTGGGGTCCGAAACTGCCTAGGAGTCGAAGGACCAGGGCGGAATGCGATACGTGGTTTACTTGCATCGTCTTCTCGAGCCCGTCTTCGGTGAGCTCCGGATCCGCAACCATATTCCAGTGAAATGCATTGCAGATAACAGCTACGAGAGGGGGCAATGTCTTCTGGGCCACCTCGGTGACGATTCCGTCTGCGAATTCGTTCACGGCCTTGAAGCTGGCGAGATCAAGTTTCCGGATCGAGACACTCGCGTCGGGAAACTCGTTCAACACTACACGTAGCCGTTTCGTGTTCGAGTCCGAGTCCGAGGTGTCGCGGACTGTCAAGACGAGTGTGCTGTCCGGCGCCCCCCTCAGGAGATACCGCACTGCATGGATAGCCACAGAACCGTTGGCACCCGTGAGAATGATTGTCCCGGCCATGTCGTGGGCGTTATCTAACTACAGAATTGGCAGAAGCAAGCGACATGTAAGACGATGTGGAAGAGCTGGTTTTAAGCAATCCAGATACCAATGAGGCTATGAAGTCGGTAACATAAACAAGCCGACTTATTTATTATCAAAGACACAGCTTAGGTGGCAGACATGTCTTTGTCTGGGATGAGTGACATAGGTGCCAACCTTGGCCCTATCAGAGAGATCAGAGAGAAGTCGTGTGAATCGATCGGTATGAAGTCAAGTCTGTTGATAAATTGCTTATTGGGAAGTCGGCTCTGCTCGTCTTGATCCTAAAGAGGAGTGCGGCGTCGCTCATAGCAGCGTGATTAAGCGACATATTTATCTCCTCTTTTCTTATTGATGTCAGACAGCGGTCGCAACGGGCGGTCCCATAGTGCCACTCTCATACGTCTGTATGGATGAGGAGCAAAAGGCCGAGACTTCCAATTGCTAGACAGCCGCTCTTGGCGGAATTCCATTAGGTCGGTAAGCGGCGTTTTTCTTGCAGTATCGAGGTAGCATCGAGGTGCTCAGGTGTCAAGGGACGTTTGTGGTTTGAGCTCACCCGGAGCTATTCAGCTCCATCGGCGTGTATCTGGCCAATCCAGTCGTATTCGCAGTCCTCTACCACTCACTAGGCCACCTTGGGACGAGTTGATATTTTGTTGGTAGCTGACCTGCTAGCCTACCGCAAAACCGAAAAGAGCTTCCAAGGCGACATGTTCCTTGTGACAGGTAGGCCTGGAAAACGGGCGTCGTTAAACAACGTGGGTGGCACGAATAGGCCGCCAGTCAGCACGCAAACCAGAAATACCAAGAATAGAAAACACGATGGGTGCACTGTCGATGTCATAGGCCGCCCCAACCCGTCCTTGGCATTGGCATTGCTGTCATCAATAAGGTCTGGGGGGTTTGGCAAAGGCGTCGACCGCTAACATTGTCAGAAACAGCAGGCATAAGCAGGCCCGGTCTCCGAAAGCTCCAAGCTGCAGAGACCAGGTCGCGATGATGCCTGCAACGACAAGGTCTGGACAAGGTATTTCGAGGTTAGGGTAGCAGGTGGTGCGCCTGAAGATTAAGCCGCAACGCCCACGATCGACGACTTGCAGTGCCTGCCTGGTATATACAGTGTACAGTAGGGACAGATCTCTTCCTAGCAGATCTCAATCCAGAAAGATCAGACGAGGGGATTTACACAAGTCCCCTCGAAGACCTATCGAAAGAAACGCAGCAGCTACAATGCTTACGTGAGAGTCTCTCGTGTGACGACACAGACAGACTGGCAGCTCACTGACATCTACGGCAACCTGCTCTCTATTCGGTAGCTGCAGGTTACTTCTGGTCTCCATCGGAATAGAGAGGGCATCATCAAGTTCGATCAGTTGGGCACGTTGGAGAACCGGCTAGCGGAGTATTCCGTTTCCGAGGCAGCCTATCCATGGTAGAGAGCACTTGGCCTTACTGGTAATCAGAGCACCCTCGTCTCGTCCTAAGATGGACTCTTGCAGGAAAACAAGTAGGATAGTTTGGTGTTGTTAGGTAGATGGAAGGAATGCACATGGGTACTTCGTCGTATGTATGTACGAAGCTATTTACGGGCACTCTCGAGGGCATTCTAGGCAAGTGTAGAGGGGCCATCCCCCGCCAACTGCCCCTAATGGGGTCGAATGAGCCAAGTCAAGATGTGATGTAACCCAGGTGCGTGTGGAAACTACATCTGTTACCTTTATGTAGTACATATGCGTTAGGCACTTAGATTGAAGTAGGTACATACAAATTAAGCATTTGCTGGTACTCTATCTTGGTATGTAAGTAGGTATCTAGTGTTTTTCTTCTTCTGTTTTTCTTTCCTCTATCTTTCTCTTTTCTTTTTCCTATAGAATGACAGGGCAGATCCTTAGCTGAACCAGGAGACTGGGAGCAACTTTGATGAGCTGAATTTAGGATGGCAAACAGCTACACAAAGTATTTGGTACAGCGTGAAGAGTAATGGAGTACAGATGGAACCTCTTATACATGTAAATCATGTAACTTAAGACCTTATTCCCACTACCTTGCGTATAAACGGTAGGTGCCTATTTCATACTTGTAAGAAATACCGTACCTAATAAAAATCCATGGAAGCTCACCAATCACCCCGCACTACTATATCTACCTGGATACCATTTCTATACAACTTCTGAGGCCTTAGCACTGTGCCACAACTAGTTGGGCACCTACCTAAGCCCTATGCTATGCTACCACTACCGGCGGTGGAGAAGACAAGTTCCAGGTCTGCTTAAATGTTTGTCCATGCTTACCTACTTCTTAGACTCACTACTTTATTTCCATACATATAAGGCAAAGTAGGCAAAATACTTCATGTTTCCACTTCAGAAGTATGGATGTTGAGAGGGGTAGGTGGCCAACAAACATACATGTATTTCTTGCATCTTGTCCCTGTGACCTGTCTGTCACATGGGTTATTACCGGATAGCTGAGGATGAGGAGGCATCCAAATGAGCTCCATCCAGATGCAGAGCCATCATGTGATTCCCTGTTTTACTTGGAACAAGGCAATTCTCACCTTTACCTTTGTCAAGCGACAGTTTACGGACAGTCAACAGATAATAGGCGAAAACAATACAATACATGTATCTATCCACCCCCAAGCTCTGTTGTTAATTACACCTACTTACGTACGTAAGTACACAAGTTGTCTGCTTAGTACATGTATTTAGAAGGAGTTAAGTTGTCTACTGTACACTGCCTACAGAGCTAAAGCCCCGCAATTTGTGGCCAGTAAGTTGAGGTAGCCAGGACACTACATCATCGCAGCGGCCTTCGTCTCTTGCATCACCCACCCGCTCGTGGAGGTAGGTACATGGAGATACCTACACCTGCAGAGTCCGTAGAGCAACTAGCCAGGTACTTGGATGTACCATCAAATCAAACCTGGATTCGTAATACCACACCTAACGGGTCCCTCTCTCTGTCTCTGCAACCCAACTGAAGCATCCAGTAGGAAGTTTCGATCCCATCAATCCACTCTAATGTCCGCCGCCCACTCTCTCCATCCACTCATCCAACTCGTCTCCATCTCACATCTCACAATCACCACATCCATACTGTACCTTGTGCCATCATCACCACGCATTGCCTTGCCTTGCCTTGCCTTGCACCCATCGAATGTAGATACTCTACCCAGGACACCGAACATAGAAGACGCTACTGTCAGAACCGGCTGGACAGAGACTGGGTCTCTCGACTTGTTTCTTTTTTGCCCTTGTTGCATTCTCAGCATCTTTATCGGTACTTCCCCTCGTCAACCAGAAACGTCGACATCGGGAGTCTTCCACCACCACCACCAATCACAAAAGACACCGCCGTCGACGTCTCATCTGCCGTCCGTTCCTTCTTCTATCGTTGCTTTATCTGTCATCCGTTGATCTGTTCGTCTGCCATCCATCACCCGCCCGACTACCTAAGTAGGTAGTAGCTATCTAGTCTAGACAACCTCAGAGAGAGAGGAGAGAGACCTGAAAATACCTATCCAAGATCCAAGATCCAAGATCCGACGACGCCAGACTTGCTTGCTACACAGCCTTTCCTTTCCTCTGCCTTGTGCTGTGCTGCCCGCCTTGCACCTGGTTCCGTGTTACTCAACCGGCCCCGGCCTGGTTTCATCGCTCTCCCACTTCTCCTGGCCTCCTTCGTCGTTAACAACAAAGGCGCCCAACAAGAAAGACCAACCAATCAATACCTGACGCCAACAAGGCCGACAAGACAAGACAAGACAAGACAGGACAGGACAGGACGGGACGGGACAGGGCCAAACAAGATCTACAGGCCCAACACCCACCTATGCCTGGCAGTTCATTCCACCTCTAACCCGATATAGATAGCTGTCGTCGCTCCAGGTCGCAGCCCAACATCTCGTCTCCCTCTCCTCGACGCCCCTCCGAGACGAACGAAGCGTCTCGTCCCTCATCCAACATGGCCCGCCCTCCGGCCCCTGCGCTCGATGTCATCGCGGCTCGCAATGCTGCCGGTGGTACCGCTGCCGGTGGTGGTGCTGCCGCTACCGCTGCCGCCGCCACGGCTTCCGCCGCCACCGTCTCGACCGCTCGGCTTCCCGTTCCCACGGCCGCCGACGACCCGAGGGACTCGAGATCCTCGTCGTCTACCAACTCGCCAGCCCCCGCCGACAACGAGGAGTCGGATTTCTTCCTCGTCAACAACGACTCCCAGTCCTCCCTCGGCGTCGTCCCCAACCTCCAGGACATGCAGGTCACCGACGCCGACTGTCTCCCCACCGTCGCCGCCCTCCCCAGCGAGATTCTCATCAGCATCTTCTCGCGCATCAGCGACCCCAAGGAGCTTCTCAACTGCATGCTCACCTGTAAGCGATGGGCGCGGAACGTCGTTGAGATCCTCTGGCACCGGCCCTCGTGCACCACCTGGGAAAAGCACGCCTCCATCTGCGCTACCCTCGCGCTCGAGCGGCCCTTCTTCACCTACACCGACTTCATCAAGCGCCTGAACCTCGCCGCCCTCGCCAACCGCGTCAACGACGGCAGCGTCATCCCCCTAGCCGCATGTACCCGCGTCGAGCGCCTGACCCTGACGAACTGCTTCGACCTGACAGATGTAGGCCTGACCCCCCTCGTTCGGGGCAGCCAGCACCTGTTGGCCTTGGACATATCAGGCGACAGCAACATCACCGAGGCCTCCATCATCGCCATCGCCGAGAACTGCCGCAAGCTCCAGGGTCTGAACGTGTCCGGCTGCCGGGGGGTCTCCAACGAGAGTCTCGCTCAGCTGGCCGAGAGTTGTCGGTTTATCAAGCGGGTATGTCTATACATTCTACGTTCCCGCCCCTGCCCCCCTCCTACACCTTATCCCATCATGCTGCCGGCTTGCGAAGGTGACGCTAATCCTCTTTGCGCGACGACTATAGCTCAAACTGAACGATTGCATTCAAGTCAACGATGCTGCGGTGCTCGCATTTGCGAACCACTGCCCCAACATCCTCGAGATCGACCTGCACCAGTGCACGAGTATAGGCAATGAGCCTATCACGGCCCTTCTCGCGAAGGAGCAGTCCCTTCGCGAACTGCGACTGGCCTGCTGCGAGCTGATCGACGACGGTGCTTTCCTTGCCCTCCCGCCTTTCCGAACCTACGAGAACCTGCGGATACTCGATCTCACGTCTTGCTCACGTTTGACGGACCGGGCTGTCGAGAAAATCATCGAAATCGCGCCGCGGCTGCGAAACCTCGTCCTTGCCAAGTGTACCAACATCACCGATGTGGCCGTCCACGCCATCGCCAAGTTGGAGAAGAACTTGCATTACGTACATCTGGGCCACTGCCGTCACATTACGGACGATGCTGTGAAGCGCCTGGTCCGCAGCTGCAACCGCATTCGATACATTGATCTGGGCTGCTGTGTGAATCTGACGGACGAGTCCGTCACGCTTCTTGCTGGCCTGCCCAAGCTCAAGAGAATCGGGCTCGTCAAATGCGCCAGTATCACGGACAAGAGCATGTATGCATTAGCATCAGCGAATGATCACCGCTCGCAGTATCGAAACGCAGCAAGCCGCCCAGGCCACGACATGCGTGCGCCTAGTCTAGAACGTGTTCATTTAAGTTACTGCACCAATCTAACACTGCCGGTAAGAGGCCGTCTCGTGCAAACCTATAAAAACATGACTAACCATTTCCACGTGCTAGAGCATCATTAAGCTTCTAAATTGCTGCCCGAAATTAACCCACCTGAGCTTGACGGGCGTGCCGGCCTTCCTTCGCGATGATTTAGATAGATTCTGCCGCGAGGCCCCGCCAGGTAGGATTCCTTTGAACCCCCCATCTCCCGTCCCTTCACTCACCGTGTTGCAGATTTTACCGAGCATCAGCGAGCCGTATTCTGCGTCTTTTCCGGGGCAGGCGTTGCCGGCCTGCGCCATCATCTTAACACCAGGGAGGAGTTTGCCGAGTACCGCGAGGGACGGGGGCAGCGACGTCGGCCGGGAGGCATCGTTGATCCAGGCCCCGTGCCAGACGTGGATGGTTTCGAGGATGGCGACGGTCTCGAGGATGATGACATGGGTGATGGTAGTGACCTGATCGATTTCAACGCCGACCTGACCAATCTAGCCCATAACCCGATACCTCTACCACCCAGCAATCATGGGAGCCCAGTGGTCTCATTCCAAACGAATGGTCCCAGCCATGCCGGCGCTGTGCCCAGCACGACAGCCGCGTCACTTCATTCACCAGCGCGCCCGAGCGAGGGAGTAATAGATGGTCAGGCAACCGCGGCAGGTCCCAGTGTTGCCGGCCCCAGCACCGCTGGTTCGGGCCTATTCGTCAATCCGGCATCCGTGCCGGGACCAAGCACAGCATCTATGCAGGTCCATTTCGACGGCGAAGGGGAACAAACGCCATAGGAACTACCTCGACGTGTGGTGTAACCTTTCGCTGTTGATCCTTGTGCCGGACGAAAATCCGAACTAGTATTTCAAGCAGTGCACGTAATGTCATGACTCATCGCGCTATAGAAGCTATATTTTTGAAATGGTCACTGCGACAGCCTTGTGAGAGGAATCCAGCCGCTTCCCATATTCGCAGACCCCGTCAAAAGCCCGACTGGCTGGCTCATGACCCAGCAATGAATTTGCCGAAATTGAGCGTCATCATGCGGGTAGAATTTGAACGCAACGATTGTTGCAGGAGACACGGATGCCCCAACTCAGAAAGAGAACCTCAGGCTCAGGCCCATCCATACCCTGCTGGCCTCGCATTATCGCGAAGAGCTCTTTCACGCCTGGAAACTCTCGTCTAGTCATACGAAACGAATCCCCTGGGTTTGCGAGACACCCCCTCGCTATACAACAATCCAACGTCACTGGATTGGGTGCGAGGTATAGCTACCAGCGACAGAGGTGTCCATGTCTTTGACCAGGGTCTATGATGGAATATTGCCGAGACGAGGTGTGGTAAGCATGTCTGATTTCGAGAACGCTTAGACAGAATAACCGATGAGCGTGTTGGGGGGTGTATTCAACAGAAGACTTTGTTCAGTAACCAGAGAGCAGGGGTATCACGAACGAGGTTGAGCTTGTTGGCAAACATAGGAGTGGCGTGAATAAAAAAAAGACTGTTATCTACATGCAATGAACAACTGCTTGATCCAGGTCGCCCGCAGTGATCTTGATAGCATCACTGCCACGTGAGCAGGACAACTTGATCGCACAACGACGATTTGATCTAGGAGCGCCACAAGGCTCCCAAAACAGTACCAGACGACCAACCCTCTCCCCCTCCACGGCTGTCACGAACACGTCACCCTTTCCCCAACACTTATGACTTTACGACAGCAAGCTGGCCTCGTACCGGCACGTTGTGCTCGAGGCCAACGCTCGGGAACCCATCGACGCGAACAGACTCGCGGAAAAGCAGGCAGTGCGACGAGCCGCCGAAGTGGAACATGCCCAGCTGCTCGCCCTTGTCGACATGCTGACCCTGCCGCACCGTGATCTCGCACGTGCTGACCTCGTCCATGCCGACGGCGACGAAGGCCATGAGGCCGATATCCGGATTGTCGGCCTGGATGAAGAAGACGGCGCGCGTGGCGAGGGCGGCGAGGTAGCCCTGCGACGCGCGGAAGCCGGCGGCGTCGATCTCGTACAGGCGCGGGTCCGACGCCGACGGGAACAGCGGCTCGCTGAAGTACGTGCCCTCGCGCACGTAGGCGCGCGCGATGCGCCCCGACACGGGCGCGTGCCAGCGGTGGTAGGACAGCGCCGAGAGGAACGCCTGGTACACGGTCGCCTTGTCGAACTGCGCGGACAGCGGGTCGTGCGCGAGCACGTCGAGCACCGAGTACGGCTGCGCCTTGATCCAGAACTTGGCGCGGAGGGATGCGCGGCGCGCGACGGCGTAGGGCGTCGACTCGCAGGCGTTGGCGATGACGGAGGGGTCGTCGGGGCTCGCGGTCGGCCGGACGCCGGGGCGGAGCTGCCGGGTGAAGAAGTCTGGGGGGCGGCGGGAGTGAGTTTGGGGGGGGATCTTGGGCGGAAAAGGGGAAAATGGGAAAAGGGGGTCAAACAAGACTTACCGTCCCACGACGTATAGCCGTGATGCTTGGCGCTCGGGTCGCAGATGTACATGGCTTCGAAACTGTGGCTTGACTTGAGCGGCGCGTTGGCGACCTCCATGAGATCCGACTGGCCGTGCTGCGAGAACCAGCCCGTCCCTTCTGTCGTGAGCACCTCGGCGGACTCGGGCGACTTTGTGGATGTTAGTTACCTTCAACAGTGTAGTCGCGTTGTTGTTGTCATCGTCCAGGGTATCGTACCTTTAAGAAGCGGCCCCATTCGTTTAGGACCTTCTTCAACATTTTGTTGACGTCCGGGTCTAGGAAAGCTGCGTGGCCGCTGGCGTGTTGGTTAGCCTCTGAACGTACACACTACTCATACACGCCGGCTAGTTTTGCGTGGATGTATAGTTTACTTTTGTGGCGTTTCATCCCGTCTACCAGCGTAACCGTGGAAAATAGGGGAACACGAAAGAGAGAGAGAGAGAGAGAGAAAGGAAGCCCCTACCTCGGCGTCGCCATGACATAGTCGAAGATGGAAACGATGGGCACGCCGACCATACCGACGCCGAACGCCGTGTCGTTCCACTGCGGCGCCTGGGTGAAGATGCGGTTGAGCACGGCGAGCATGTGCCGGTAGTCGCGGATCTGCCTCTGGCCGGTCGGGTCGTTGTAGTACGGCGTCCGCAGGGGCACCTCGTCCCACATCTTGTCGAAGAACATGTAGATGCGCGAGTCCGTCTCGATCAGCTCCTTGAACTCCTGCAGCACGGGGATTAGCGGCTGCGGGTGCGCCGCATGCTTGTCTACGTGGGCGACGTGCTTGGCCAGCCAGTCGTGTTGCACGCGGTGGTCACTCGGGAGCCAGGATCCGATGCTTTCGAGGTGTTTGTTAGTGAGTGGGTAGGGGATGGGTTTCTCTGCCTGCGTTGCCTCCTGCACTGAGAATGGGTGATGGGAATATCGTCTGCTTACTGGTGTCTCTTGCTCTCCGCGGGGATTTCGACCCCGTCACCGTGCTGGTGGACCATTTCGAATATGCGAGTGAATAGTGTAATAAGCAAGTATAATCCCAGCGAATTGAAGAATTAGCTGTCGTGGATGTCGCGTCTTCCGAGATCACCAAGTCACCAGCTTGGCATATAAAGAAAACAGAAACAAAAAGTCTCCAAAGCTTCCCGAAGAGCACGAAGTGCCGAGTTGATATAAATCAGGGGGGTATACACTATGAGCCCACAATCAGCACAGAACGGCATTTCGTAATGTTGACGTGCAATGTGATGTAATGTTAGGATTTACCACCTCGGTTGGGGTGGGCTCGGGGAAACACCTGCGATCCTATCGCCATGATCCCAGGCGGTTCAGGCTGCGAGACACGAGAAACGAAATAGCAATCACAGCGGATTAGGTGTCTGTCGTTCATGATGATGGGTTTTCCCTGGTACGCCATCGTATTGTTATAAGAGGCCCCGAATCCCCGCATGAAAATGGCAGAAGTATCAGCGTCTAAATTCATTACTATTAGGACATCATTACAGTTCGTGTATACCTCGTCCCGTTGTAACCCATGTTTGTACCGGCAACCTACTAATAGCCAATGAAAGCAAAATAGCACGCGGAGGGAAAAAAACGTGCTCTTGATGAGACCGCAGCCACCCTTCTAGGAGACAAAGTCGTATCGTGTCTCTGTCATAATGAAATACGTTGCCAATTGTGTCATATCGACCTCTCCCAGTCTACGCTCTCAAGCCACTGCACGAAGTCGCTATCGTGGCCAAGAAACGGCACCTCAATTCCCCAGTTGGCGTCGCCTATTTGGAAATCGAGAGGATCAAGCATAGGCCAGTCTTGGTGAGCCGTCTCGCCCGGGAAGATACCCATCTCCACGCCCTCGTGAGCCGGTGCCTGGTGGTGCTGCTCGTGTTGTACATGAGACGCAATGGGCCTTTCCGATGTATTTGGAGGGCTCAGGATCTTGTCGAGAATGCGCGTGACGACCTTCCGCCCCTGATCACAGACGGTGAACGATCCGTCAGAGGGGTCAACATCTCCCAGTCGCGCTGCAAAGACGGACAGGTCCTGGATCGTGCGACTTCTCGGCAAGAGCGGATTCTTGGGATGATTGGGGAGCTGTTCCTGTTTCAGCAACTCGACCGCTATCACGGCGGCGCTCCGCAGACCCTGGATGGCGAGCATAGCGGAGATGTCGCTCTGCAATATCGACGCCAGGTCGCGGCGTTTGACGACTTGCAGAATATCCTGGAAGACCGAGCTCGCTACCTCCACGAGCCTATCCCAGCTCGCTCCGGTCCTGCGGATCAAGACTCGCTGGAGGAGCAGTTCGTTCGCCCGGAACCCCTGCTTCAGATTGATCTTGAGCAGCGTCTCCATGGGTCGCCTCCTTTTTACCCCGACCTCGCTGTAGTCGCCCGGGTCGTCCGTGATATTGCGGATGAACTCAGGTAGGTTGTCCCAGTACTCGGTAGACTGTTTCTCGATCTCGTTGGCACGCCGCAGC
Organism: Nemania sp. NC0429; assembly: GCA_022578495.1. Taxonomy (NCBI): domain Eukaryota; kingdom Fungi; phylum Ascomycota; class Sordariomycetes; order Xylariales; family Xylariaceae; genus Nemania; species Nemania sp. NC0429. The sequence continues at coordinate 97,571 of MU392233.1, forward strand.
ACTTCCTCTCGGCTGTAGCGACCTAGGGCCAGATCGAGAACATCCTCACGCTTGGTCCCGAGTGCTAGCCATGCCTTGATCACTGTGGCACGGGAAACCTTACCAGTTGTGCCAAACCCGTTCTCGTCGAACGATGCCATGATACGCGGGATCTCATCTTCGCTGGCAATGAGTTGGATATCCGGTATGTCCATAGGGGGGACCAGATTGCAGTAGCGGTACGATAGTCTGGGTGGGCGGCCGAGATAGGAGGCAGCACCAATTTCAGACGCGTACGCTCCAATCACAGTTCGCGTCCGGATCTGCTCGAGGAAGAAGGGTATGCGGGGCCTGCCTCGCTTGACGTTGACGTGCAGACCCATGGATACCACCGCATTGATGAACTCACCGACCTCGTTATATGCGGCATAGCTTCCGTCGCCCTTGATCGCAGTCGTCAAGATCGAGCTCTCGCCAAGGAGCCAGACGAAGGGATCGTCCAACGCTTCGCAGTCACGGCAGAAACTGAGACATGTGGACACAATCTCGTTCATCTTCCGCGCAAGGACAGGCTTCGACACGTTGTGCTGCGTGAGCAAGAGATCCGACCGGCTCAGCATTGTCGCACACTGCCCTATGAGAACGGCAATGAGGCCGATGACCTCCCACCGGATGTTCATCCCGGTCGCCTGGTACGCCCATTCCTTGTAGTCCATATCCTCCCTCACGGCAATCGTGGTCAGCGTGTTACGCCACAGGAGCTCCGACAAGCGACGGAGTTTCTCGGGGTTCCCCTTCTTGAGCGTATCCGCGTGATTCGCCCACAGCTTCATCAGCCACTGCTTCATGATGGGCTCGACACAGAAGTAGCTGACGCCATCGCCGATGTCGTAGCCACGGTTGACGAAGTCGTGGACCAGGCTCGCGTCCTTCAGGAAATAGAGTATCTGGGTGCCCCGGACAATCTGGTCATTGGAGATGGCGAGCCGCGGAAGCTTTGGCCCTTCCAGCTCCGTGGACACGACCCCGAGATTGCTGAGATTCTCCGTGAAGATACTCATGAAATTGGTGGCTCCGAAAAAGCCTGGATTTACCCGTCCCAGTTCACCTTCGCACTCGTGCGTATAGAGAGGCGGTGCCGATGCGGCTCGGTTCAGTTTTGCTGGCGCTGGGAGTGGCGCCTCTGCGTGCCTCAGCCAATTCACGCCGACAGTATGAAACCCAGGCGAATCAGGCTCTGACGACTCAATGGTTGGCCGAGGTATTGGAGAAGGCCCTTCGCTGACGGTGGTTGGGGGAGTCGGGGGCTCTTGGTCCAAGCCCGCCTGACGCTTCTAGATAATTGTTATTTGCGGTTCTAACCAAAGCGTTGTCTCTCGATAGTCTCGGTGTAGCAGATAGGTGATGATGGCCGCTCTTCATGAGACGAGAGCATGAGTATTTCTCACTCGACATGACGGATGCGATTCTCTATTTCTAACCGTCCTCGAAGCAACTTACTTTGGTCAGCGGGCTCGGATGATAGACACATTTCTCTGCGCATTTTCTCTTCACACATCGACTGCATACTGGAAGTACATGATCACACCTAAGCTTGCTCTTCCTGTACACGTCAGTGTCAAGATGAGGTTTTTTGGGAGTTTGTTAGGCAAGTAGAAAGCCTCCGTCATACCTGCAGGGTTCACACGACTGTAATTTCCCATTGCGCCTATATTTCCCATTGAGAATACGTTGCGTAGGGCCGCTCCGCAAATCAACTATCTGCCCGCCGGCCTGAGGATTCATCATCGCGACCTAGGAACGCGGTAGGATAAGCCCAAGCCAAGAAATAGGAGTCACGCTTCTCGCTGCCTAAGGCACGACCGGGGGGCTCGGTGAGTCAACAAAGGGTTAATCTGAGAGGGGGGTAATAACAGGAGTGGGAACGAATACAACGCGAATAACGAACGGCATTCTTCCATTTTGAAGGAAACTTACTTTCGGCAAAGGCCGTCGTCATGAGTCGACGCCATTTTTATCGTTCGCCCTATCTAGATCTCCGCTCTTACTCAGGACTCGAAGGGGCAGGGGCTGGGGAGTGGAGAGTCTAGACTCGAACTCCGACCATGTTGAGGCTGTGATTGGCGCGCAGGTGAAGTTCGGAGCTCGGTTAATTTCTATACTTGGTTAGGTCGGTATACGTATGAGCTACCAGCCTACCGGCACACTAACACGCCAATAGCCCTTTGTGTCGTAACCGTCGACGCAAAGCTTGATGAATCAGGGTCGATCCTAAGCACCAACAACGCAAGAGAATGACGGATGACGCGTAGGGTGGACGTCCTGTCATAAGGTCTCAGCCAAAGAATCTTCATGATTATGGCCTCGTGTGTAAGCCGCCTGACTATATAGATAATGAGTTCCGGCGTCGAAGAAGGTGTAAAATAATAGATAGCATCAAAAACACAACAACAACAACAACTGCAATCACTCACACCATTAAATATCATAAACTTGTTCCGAAGCCCAAAACACAAGACCATCCTCAACCAAGCGAATAGACGGCTCAGTGTGAACCCAACAATCAATATGCCTGCTCAATCACCTGTTACTTCCTCTGCATCCTCGAAAACGTCCACCACTGGTGAACACCGAGATTCCTCTTCAACATACTCGTATGACCCCAAGCAAGAAAATGCGCAGCAGCAGCAGAAAGACAAGGACGGAGAAAACAAGAAGATCATGCAAGGTAAATCACCCACCCTCGTAGGCGATTTCAGCCCATGTCCGAAATAATGTATCGCTGACCAAGAGAGAAATAAAAGCCGCTTACAAGAACTCTGTCAGAATCGGTATCTGAAAGCGTTCACCTCGCCTTTCAGTTGCGACTGGGTTATTGATATTGAGAATGAATGGTGTAATTAGCGCCATGGAGGGTGACGACGAAACGGCCGCCTGAGGCCGAGCGGGTGTTGGTGGTGTTGGGGGCGTAATATGGTTGGGCCTGCGCATTTTGAGCCGGAATCTTGCTGGTATAATTGATAGGTTTTAACTTTTAAGAAACGATTCATCAACTCAACTAAGCATCGTGAACAGAGTGTATCCTCGGTTCTATTATAAGATTAAATAAATTGACTAGCAGAATAAGTATTTATATTCGAATGGCAGGGCATAGTTAAGTCCACCTCCCTGTCTACGAACGCCGATTTACCGTGGATTAGTAGATTGTATTGTCTACTTTTAACTCCGACATAGGGGTTAACGCTCCACCCGACATAATCAACATCTAATTAGGTACTCCGCTTGATATTAACAGACACGGAACGGAACTGCAGCGCTATACCGGTATACTACCAAAAGTAGAGCGCTGTGTCGGACGTTTGACTATGTGCAGTTGCCTACATAGTACCATGGCATTAACTCAAACAGAGTTTAATCGGTGAATGGCAACTATTATACCAACTGAGCTAGGTCCCCAAATCGGTATTAAGTCCTGTAGATTATATCGTTATTACCACAGAAACATCATACCTATGTAAGTGTAGGTATCATGAACGGAGGCCGTGATACGTTCTCACGTAGGGCCTTCAGCCCTATACAGGACGCTAGGGGACTGAATGTCAGCTTTTCTTAGTGGTGAAGCTTACGAAGCATTGTTGCCGCTGTGAGCACTTACATAATAGCGAGGGAGATATGAGTCAAAAAAAAGGAGGAAAATTGCAGTCATTACTAAATTTAACGCTAAATACTAATAGTTGCCTTGCCCAAGTTCCTCACACGACTGTGAATTTACTGTGCGGAATCAGATTCAATTTCCGGGTGACTGTCCAAGCTTGTAGCTAGTCGAGAATGCAATATTCGCTTTCTATTCGGTTTACTCGGTGAAATCAAGGCCCTACACGAAGACCTGGACCCCATTCAAGGAGCGGGTTGAGTGTGGTTCTCAAAGTCTAAAACCGCTCCTTGAATCTGACCCCAACCCCCGTAGGCCCTTCGATAGAGACTATATTTTTATAATCGTAAAGCAGGGTAAACAAATTGCCTGAGAGGGCAATGATACTTTATGAATGTGTATACATGAATATTCGCCTTGCTTTCACCTTACGCTCGAGTCTTTTGTTTGCGGCTGTTACGATTTGCATCTCAGGGTGAGGCAGGATGTAAGCTAATGCAAACTAGGAACAAAAATCCGCTGTCCTTGAGATAGAAGACAATCGTGAGGACAATAGAAAATACACGAGAGTAACTGCTAATTCTGCGATGTATCAGGCGATATGAACGAAGGAGACTCAGTTGGTAGTAACATGGCCATTGCTTGAGGCGTTGGGGATGCGTACTGAGCTTACCAGATAATCTATAACTAATTTAGTGTACTAACTCTTGCCTCGAGCGATACACAGCGAGTAAAGATATCAACAAAACCAAGTGGCGTTACACTTCAAGTGTCTCTAAAACAAGTTATACGTAAATTTTATCGACGTCTTTGTGCAAAAGATAAAATCAATTGGAAACACTATCTCTAGAGTTGCGGGAACGGGGTATTCTGGTAAAATGATATAAAGAAGAGCTTGCTGTTGGGTTTCGGAATACGAGGGACCTTTATAGTTCTCTTAGAGCCTAGAACCGGCCTATCGGCTGACAGTTGTCATGTTTCCTTCCTGCTTTCCAACCTGACTCGACCGACTAGCTCCCCCTTGCTTGTACAAGGGCTCAAGTTCAGCTCTTCGCTGGAAGAGAACCCAGCGCTTAAACCACCACGGGACCACCTTGGTAACTTGGTAATTAATGAACTTGCTCGTAGGGACTGCGAAAACGTAGTCCAGTTCCTCAAGCGTACGTTGCTTCGTCTCAGGGACGAGGAAGAATATCATAATGAAGGCCAGAACGTTGAAGCCGGCGTATAAGCCGAACGCACCGACAGTACCGAGACGAGTCAGAATGAATGGGAAGGTGATGCCTAGGACAGCCGCCCAACCGAGGCAAGTAGCGACGGCGAACCCCATACCGACCTCACGGTGAGAGAGAGGAAAGACTTCGGCTGAGTAGGTGAACGGTACGGGTCCCTCACCAGGCGAGTAGAAAGCAGCGAACAAGAACACGAATAGAGCGACGAGACCGAGTCGCGCTGGATTTCCCATGGGAATCAGAGTAGAAAGCCCGGCAGCAAGCAGAGTCCAAGTCATCTGAGGGAATGTGAAAAGCAGCAGAGATCGACGGCCAAAGGTATCGATGGTCCAGAAGGCGGGAAAGGCAAAGAGCCAGTTGACGGCACCGAAGCCAAACGAGGCGAGCAAGGCCTGGAACTGAGTGAAACCCGCCTCCTGGAAGACAGTTGACGAGTAAAAAGCGATGATATTGATGCCACAAAGCTGCTGAGCAATCATGACGGTGAACGCAGCATATGTAGCGCGGCGGACTCGAGGAATGGTGAACAGTTGGACAAATCGGGTGATATACGTGCTCTTGTTCAAGATCTGGTTCTCGATGGAGATTTGAGCATGAATAGAATACATATCCCGGGCGACTTGGATTGGGTGGTGTCGCAATACCGTCAGGGACTTCCATGCTGGGAGGTAGCGGTTCTTCTTCATCAACCATCTGGGACTCTCGGGGCAAAAGAAGATAAGGGTGACCAGAGGAACGGCGGGGATGAAGGGAGCACCCAACATCAATCGCCAATTGTTGGCATTATAGTATACGGCAAGATTGATAGCCGTCCCGAGGAAGATACCAAAAGCAGTCCACATTTGCCAGGACATGACCAGTGCACCCCGGACAGAAGCAGGGGCATTCTCAGCGGCAAAGATGGGAACTAAGATCGAATGTCAGTCGAGTTGTTAAAGAAAGGAAGCGGACGATCACAAACCTGTAGAGGCCTTGAGACCCATGCCAATGCCCATGAGGAGACGGTTGGAAATCTGCTGAGCATAGGTGCGAGAGAAAGCAGAACCAATGACAGGCCAGATACAAAATTGCGCGGATAGGAAAATGGTACCTCGGCGGCCAAGCCAGTTGTTCAAGGGGTCAGAGAGCCAGCAACCGATCACAGCACAACCAATATAAGGTCCAGCATTAATGAGACCAACGAGCTATTGACAGGTTAGTATCTTGAATAAACAGACGCGACCTGGAGTTCGTAAACACACAATCTTATCTTTAGTGCTATTCGAACCAATACCGTAGTAATCAGGGAAGAACAGGGTAGCACCGTTGGAGCCAGTCTGATCCCAGCCCTGAACAGCCGCGCCAACGGAGCAAGTGATGATGGTGAGATAGAGTCTAAAGGGTAGCCGCCACTTATGCAATATTTCTTTCCGGAGAACTTGTTTCTCGGTCTCGTCCAGGGCTTCTGGGCCATCGATATCTTCGAAGCCCCCGGGGTTCTGGGCGACGAGAGCGCCCTTGCGGAAGTAGGCGACGTGTTCCTGAAGACCTTTCTCCTGTACAAAGGCCTCAACATCCCGCATGAGTTGATCGCGCGGGATACCTTCCAAGGGGTTTATGATCCTATTTTGAGCCACGTTAGATATCTTATATGGGGGAGAGCGCAGTTGTATGAGCGGAGATGGAATGTCACTATAATGAGAGGCTCGAGGGTATACTCGAGTTTGAATAGCTTACTTGGCTTGAAGATTGACATTGAGGTCAACATGCTTGCTTGCGTCAAGGCCATGTTCCAGCTTCTCATCGTGGACGCCGTTAGGCTCGATGCTACTATAGCCATGATTAGCCATATCTTCTTATGCTGGGCATATAAGAAAACTTACCTGCTCTTTTCAATGTCGGACATCTTGACAATGGTGATAGCCACTAAAATAAAGGAGGCCAGCAACGCCAAAGTCTCACCCTCGACGACAAAATGGCGAGAGAACAAAGTAACGAGCTACACGCCAGAGCAGAGCAGAGCGTGCGGAACGGGGATCTTATAAAGTGGTGAGGTGAACAAGGAATTGGAACAGTGAGCATCCCCACCTGCATACTAGATACATAGACTGCCTCCATTAACACGGCAAGCATTAGACCCCAGACTTCAACTGATCGTCATCTCCATTCATCCCTCGGCCTCCGCAAATCCACCAGAGCCCACAATTCCTTCACAAACATCTTGGAAGACATAATAGGCATTGGCTGGTGACGCGCTAGGAAGTCCCGCCAAGGCCCGGCCTGCATCCGCTGTGCTTCGCGTGCCTTATCGTTTATGGAGCTTTGCATTACCGACTGAGAGAGGAGGCGACATGATACATCCGAGCGGACAAGGTGTGCCGCATGGAGAAAAGCTTGAAAGCCTGTAGTGCATGTGCAAAAACTATGCTCGATTACCTACATAGGAACTGGAAGCAGTGGGCGTCTATTGCTATGACGTAGGTGCTGAGTGAGACATCCTCAGCTGTCGTCTTCAGCATAGAGACAATGATGGCCGGATTCATAGTCACTCACAAAGAGCGCAAGATTCGATCTCCAGTCCATGCAGCGTGGTTTGAACGGTACGGGTACAAGCACATTACTGTACTGCATAAACGACGTACCGAGTATGAACTATTCTCGCCACTAGATCGCCCACGAGGTTAGACGTACACGTGTAGTTTAGGTTAGGTATCTAAATAAAGATGGCGGAGAATTGGGGATCTGAACTGCTCGTCAGTTGTTACGTAGTGAGCTTGCGGCTCAGTCTGCGGCTCGTGTTCTTTTTGTTCTTGTTTTTGCTCCCTTGGCTGCTTCACAGCGCCCCTGGCGAGTAAATACAGGGACTTAGCGTAGGTAGCTACTAGGTAGGTCCAAGCAGTGACTGCCGGGACCATCACTTTTCGGATAACATAGCGGCGGAAAATTTACGCTTCCAGTGTCGTAGTCGAATTTACATTGTAAAGCCCGACAGCAACCTGTGATATTATATTAGCAGCCCCAGGGATTATCAAATGGTAACAAATTATTCTTTAATCCGCTGAATTTTCCAAGTTGGAATTTCAAATCTATGTAAAAAGCACTTACACTACTCGGTAGAAGTAGGTACCCAGGTAGAAGACATTCCTATGGCAGATTTCGCCTTGCCTTCTTTGGTTAACTCGTTTCTCTGGATCCTAGTGCAGACCCCTGGGTTTCCTTAAACTGTGTGGACCATCTAAACAAAAAGGTTAACTCGTTTAGAGATAAAAGCGGGCAATTAACACAGGCGAGCGTTAATAGGATTCAAACCTATGCCTATTCTGCGTCTATAATCAGGACTAAATACCTAGGTAGTGTAAGCTGCGCGCTTCCTCAAGAAAAGAATTACGTCAATGAGGCGCCAAGATACACGACACGACGGGCTTAACACTGGTATAATAGGAAGTGTAGTCAAGTGTTATGTAATATATGTGAGGACCAAGTCGTCAGCTTGAGGCTATCGGCGCCCGCGGCTATACTTCGTAGAGAACCTGCAAGCCAATCGGTAGACGATCGCCAAGGTGGCTGGAAGGATGGAAGTGACTACAAAGTTGTGATAAAAAAGCCCTGGCAAAGCCTGAAGAAGGCACACACGACACCTTTACACCAAACGTCCCTACTAGGTGAGCTAGGAACCTATTACACGTCTCTGCCTGTAGACCCTTGTACGGGCCCAAAATCCCTGATTTAACATAAGTCCTGTCAAAGCGAACATAGTGAAATATATCAATTCATGCCCGGTTCTGTCCAACTAGGCAGGCCAGGCTCATTTGATACTGCAGTCCTTAACTATTCGCATACTGCAATACGCGGATCTCGGCACAGTTGACTGGACAGTTTTCACAGTGTTTCATCACAGCCAGTTGAGTCCCCACATACACAATAACTGTACAAGGGAGGGATCGTCGCGCGTGGCGGTGAAAAACGGTAGCGATTTGCATCCAGATGTTGCAGAATTTTACAGTTACACAGTCCCTATTCCGTAGTTTAGTTTTGTGCCTAGTCTGTTCTCCGCCTGTCCCGCAATGTCTGTATACACGTACACTAGATAGTATGTCGTACCCAACCAGAATATGATCTAGAGACTGCCAGATGACCATAACAACACAAGGAAAATAAACCCTGACGCAATCAGAACAAAAAAGGAAAATTGGTTTCCTTAGGCATAAGGTAAGCACAGTAGTGCGGTACCCCCAGCGGACAACCATGTCGTCAGTGACGCTAGTTTCCCCTTATGATTCCCCTCATGGTGCGGAGATACTAGTGGAGGCAGGACGGCTTCGCTATACCATATACAGTAATGATAATCGGAGAGATTCGAGCACAAAGAAATGCGTACACTAGGTAATGAACAACTCCTTAGAGATTCGTGCCTACGACCGTGTAATTGATCATATAAGATCTTAAGTATAAAACTCAAATCGATGCTGTATAATTGTCCCGAGTATAATTACCTACCTCATCAGGAACTGTGCTAGATTTTCAAGTCTAGTGTACTTGTAAAAACAATCAGAAAATCTTGTACTGAACAGTCAGCATATCGAGGACGAAGATCAGGGCCAGCGCCAGAATTAAGAAGCGGGTTTAGTATGACCCCTCACAGTTTACGAAGTTTTACCTGCTAGTCTACACTACCGAGCCCAGCGCCAGTGCCGTTACCATGAAACAGGCAAGGACAGGGTACACTGATGTAGTTTGTTTCCACTGTCGGGGATCCTCTTGGTCAGTCTGGGTTGCCATATTTGCCTTAGCGTTGAGGCGGCTGTATTACGTTAACTGCAGTAGCTCCCACGACAGAATAGTGCCCAGCGCAGTATTATGTCACAATTCCATGCGAGCAACCCCCTCGTCTTGGGTGGCTTTTTCTTTTGATGAAGCGTCTTACAGATTTCGCATTATTAGCCTGTTGCTAGAGGGAAACCACTCAAATCGCTGTAAGCGCCAGCATAAATCTTCAACGGGGGTGATAACCACATACACAACTACCTGTGGGTCTGACCTTATTAAACCCACACAGCACCAGTGCTTAGTGGGCTATTTTATCTGTATCCCTCCGAAATCTGTATCCATTCTGTAAGTACAAGCTTTTATATATAGTTCTTTATATAAAACTAAGTATTTATTAAATATTTATGCGTGCGCTGCAGCGTTTTACACTTATAATATAGCGTTACGCGTATATATAAAAAAATAAATATATAATAATATAGTTTATAGTATTTTATACGTTTAAAGCATTTTTTTAATTATATATACTGTTATTATTGCTGTTATTTTAATAAGTGTTAATATTTTATATAGTTTTTAAAGTTTTGCCTAGTTTAACTGTAATAGCTAAATATACACTAATATATACTAAAATATATAGCTGCAATTTATTTAAAAAAAATAAAAAAACAATATATAAAAATAAAAATAAACATAACTAATATGCTTATATAAGTTTTATATTTATTAAAAATATACGTGCATTGTTATTATTATTGGTACTATAGTAGTAAAGAAGTACATTTTGTATAAGATGTCTATACAAAGTATATATTTTAGAAAAAAGTCCACAATGGATATAGATTTCAGAGGGATACAGATAAAATAGCCCACTAAGCACTGGTGCTGTGTGGGTTTAATAAGGTCAGACCCACAGGTAGGTAATTGCTGAAATAACCAACTCCAAAAGTACCCCACAACCGCCCTACACTAGTGCACAAAGACAACTTGAAGCGTGATCAGGGGATCGATGACATCACATTCGCTTTTGACCGAAGCTAGTTGGTAGTATGAAATAAAAGTTGTCGGACTTGGTGTTTATATAAGTATAAGATCGACTTTGATCTACATGAAGCTGCAGGGTACGGGGTTTCCGCTACTGTGGCTGCTCAAAACTACAGTATCGATTTTCCACTATTCCCAAAACATATCTATAAATAGCTGATGAATATAACTATTACACCATTTTTGCTCGAACCTAATTACTTTTTAGCATGACTAGAGCACCCATTCTCGCTTGTTACTTGGTCTGTTTATTAATATTTTACCTGGCTACATTTAGCTCTGATTTACTCAGATAACAACAATACCTTGGTAGCATGCGCGGAGTTCTGACTCTTAACTTTGGATATTGAAACATTACTATCCTCATGAGCCCATAACATACGGCTTACAACATCGTCTAGTAGATGCCACGCCAGTTTAGTAAGTAACGGTAATCAGCGGGGACTAGACGACAGAGACGAAATAGTATATTTTCGAAGTCAATTTCTAAGTTGTCATGGTGCTTCAACAATATGATTAACAATTGATACTCTGGGTTGATCATATTGACAAACATCAAGCAAGCCCTTTTCTCTCATTCGTGCCTAGTGCGAGCCAACTACGCGAGCCCGTGTCTTCGACGAAACGTGGAGAGACAAGATGTCCAGCATCGGGAAAAGAAACGATTCGGCTAGCTGATGGCGGTGATCAGTTATATGCAGGTTTCCGGGCGGCCAATACCGTATTCCCGTGATGCAGGATCTGATACTTTCAGCTCCGATGAGCATGATCATCACCAATCATGATTGTACGAGCGTGGCTTGAAAATCTATCAGCGCGATATCTAATACCCCAGAAACCGAAAGACGCCGATCGGATTTTATGGAGCTTTCGAGATGAATTAAAATGCATTGAGACCAGATAATGTTCTTGAAGAGGATGCGACCATCGAGGGGCTATGATTCGCATGAGGTAACTCATGCTAGGAACGCCCACTAGCAATTTTGCCTTACATAAAACCCCGAGAGACATGTCTCATCTATAAGGCCCTGTCCGACATCAAATCAAGGTTTGGAATGGCGGCGGTCGCATACCTACCAACCCCGCATGCCGGGAATTTGCTGCTGACGAGTTCAAGCCAGCCACTGGCAACGAGGTCGGGAGCTAGTGTAGATATGTCCCCCAGGTAACCCACGTCGCATTCCCAGCAGTGGTCATGCCCCATCGTTTACATACGCATGCGAAGCACAGCCGCGTATGCTTCGTTATATGTAAGCCAAGCATATGAAACAGCCAAGGACATAGATAAACCATGCCAGTTCAACATGGGATGTTCCCAATGACCTAGGAGTTGGACTCGGCAAAGTATCGCGACCTGAAATGGGCCACAGTATTGTCCTTCTATTATATATCGCCACTGAAAGACGACGACGACGACGGTCATGAAGCTGGTGCCGTACTTCTACGTGCTCCTACCTCTCGCTCTCAGGGTCCATGGACTCCCGGGCTGGCCGACAGGCGGGACTATTGTAGCGGGCAACGCCGTGCAATTTGACCGCGAGTCCTGGGAAGCGAACCTCGCCCATCCAAACGCGACGGGGAACGACGCTGTCGTCGGATACGATGTGTCAAAACCATGGCCCAGCACGCAGGTAGATGGCTGGCAGTTGTCCATCAACGTCACAAGTGACATGTAAGGCATTCATTCATCTCACGCTTGAAGAGAGGGTCAATGCTTGCAAGAATCCAATGGCTTGAAATCTCAATGCTAACATCGATGCGCTCCATAGTCCAGACTCCGACGCCATGAACCCCTCCAACGCATCGGGCAAGACGTTCACGGGGACGAGCATCTTCCTACAGGCGCCCGAGAACCTACGCACGGTATTTTCGGACCAAGACGCCCGCGACGAAACCACGTGGAAGATATGCTTCGTTCTCATACCAGATGCGCCGCAGGAGAACGCCACAGCAGCAGCAGACAAGACATGTCCCATCATGTCGTCGCAATGCGTCTCCGACCTCGAGGACGCCTACACGAGGAAGTTCGCCCGGAACCAAGACTGCTATGGCACGCCGCCTGCTACGCCGTCGAGCTGCGGTGACGGGATAAATACGGGGGCCTTTAATGTTCAGCGTAAGTGATATTCCCGGATAGGTTTACAAATGAATCGGCTTGGAGCATGTTCGCTGATGTAGTACAATAGAATTACCTCTCGATTCGATTGGTGGGAGAGAGGTGTTCGTCACGGCCTCGGACCCCCATGACCCCGGCGACGACACGGCGTGGAACGCGGCGATAGAGAAGATTTGGCCGGTGCTCACGATCTGGGGCTGGAATACGCGCGCGAATGCCTCCGACGATACGGTGCCTACGGCGCAGCTGTCGTGCATCAGTGCGAGGGACGTCAAGCAGGGCGCCGACACGCCAGGTTCAGCGGGATCGAGACCTTGTGGCTCGGCGGTGGCCGCGCTCGTTGTCGCTTGTGTCGCGGCATATGCCCTGCTATAGCGAGGCTCTGAATCTCTTGGATCAAGCTGAGGGATCAATGTCAATGATAAAATAGGTGGAAAGGACTACCACATGAATAAAAATAATCTTCACATCTTACATGAGCTAACAGCGAATAACTATATGGCGCTGAAAGCAATTGAACCAATCTCGCTGCATAACTCACCCAGCATCTTATGTTCTGAGGCCTGTCGCACGATATGTGTATGTGCGTGTGTGTCTGGATGCCACATACATAAAACCAAGTCTAAACCCTACTTAAGTAGCCAATTCCTGTATTCTCGAGGCCTGCCTCTTCAATGTTCTACATCCTATACTCAACGCACGCCCGAGCACCAGTTCATAAGCTGTAGTGCGGGACGGTGCCGTCGACAGGTAAAGAGTCACAGCCCCCGACAGAAACGAATTCGATTCCTCCTTCTTCTATCAAAAAAAACGCCAAATTAACTCTAGGTCATAATCTACTTCACGTAGAGGGCGGTCTCTCCTTCGGGGTCTGTCCTGCTATGTGAGATTTGAATACCAAGGCCTAGTTGTTGCGGACTCCCTCGCCCGTTTTCTCCGGATTAGACAAGAAATGGTCGCTGGGAAGATGGCACGCCAAGGAGCCATGAGTCGACGTAGGATGCAGATTGTAGCTAGCGAGTTTGCATCCCACTCTATCCTTGAACCGGATATTGGTCTAATTGTTTTTGTCGGGTGGAAGTTGACACTTCCGGGGTTATATGTATGCCACCTAAATATTTGTCTGAAGGGACTCTGCCCTGGAATAGTAGACTCTAGAATATCTGAAGTAACGACTTCTTTTCAAGACGTGACCGTCGAAGAGAACAAGCCTAGCCTCGGACCCGTAACCAACAACCCGGTGCGTAAGATCAGCGACATATCAATGGACTGGATTGTGCCCTATGTCATCTCCATACTCCATTATTCCTTCCACGCAATGTGCTATAGCTCAGACGAGGTCAGCTCCTCTCTGCCGTATGGCAAGTATGGCCCGGATGCAGTCGACTTTGTCAATACCAGTAGCCGTCCGCTCCCTGTCCTTGATGTCCCAAACATCCTCGATATCCTGCTCCAGCCTCTGCAGAGACGGCAGGTGCCGCAACTCGTACATGGCTCTGACTCGCTTGCGAACAAGGTCGCGCAATGTGGCGTCTATCGTCTCACAGGCCGCCGTCCATAAAGGCAGCGCATGAGCCGAGACGAGCGGCGAAGACACGGGGACCTCAAACAGATGGTTGAGACAGTCCCTGGCGTGCTTGAGAGTACTAGGGTGCGGAGAGCCAACGTTGTGCCAGACCCGGTGTAGGTAAATGTATGCGGCTTCTTTATAGGCGTGGATGGTGTGGCCTGCATCTCCTTCGTGGCTCGCGCAGGTATCGAGGGTCCGCAGATTGCGCTCGATGTTTGCTCCCTGGATATCGAACAACCGGCTATCTTGGTTGCTCATGCTACTGATCTCGCCGATAATCTCCCATAGAATTTTGAGGCTGCCGATGGGCTTCATCTCCTCCAGGAAGGGTATGTCGTCGCGGATACCCAGAATGGGAGGCGTCCGCTTGGAGACGGAGATGACGGCGTCGTGGTAGAGGCAGACACTAGTCAAGAATACGCCAGCATCACAGTTCATGATCTCCGGACCGGCTTGCTCGATAATGTACTTGGCTCCCTTTAGATGATTGACGCCGGAGTCGGTAGTGAAAAGCTGGTCGGTGATTTGCAGAACCACGACGACGGCGAGAGAGATGAGTGGATTCTCCGTGTGTATGGTGTTGCGCAGCGTTCCGATGGCCTGAGTCTGAAGCTGCGTCGAGATGTTCAGCAGTGAGGAATCGGCTTTTAGAACACTGAGGTGGCGTGCGGCCATGAAGCATATCGCCGCGCTAAGGGATGGCGAGCCCTCGGCCATGGGTGTGATGTGAGTATGAAATTGGTTTGCTGGCGTCGGCGACATAGTGATCAGCGAAGCGAGGTTGGTTGACCAGTGATGGAGCAAATAGGCATATTGTGAGGGGATCCCACTGCTCATAGCTCTTGGCGAAACGGACACTGCCGGATACCGGGGCGGTCGCCTCGAGAAAGATGCGGGCGATGCCCTTCGTCTGCGTGTTCCTTCTTTTGGAGCCTTGCCATCTTTCTGAGGCTTCGTAGGGCTCTGCCACCTGAGTTGGAGGCCATAGCCCGTACACTCTTTCCCCAGCCGTACGCAGCGGCCGCAGAAAGGCTTTTGCTCGTCGCATTTATAGCCGTCTCTCCTACATGTCAGACAACCCGTCCTTGTTCGCTTGAAGGGCATTTTGAGAAAAGCAGGCGGAGGGGTGGGAAAATGAGTTCCTGAAAATGCACTGTCGTGATCTTGACGATGCGATGTCGGATCTCGGACGGCTAAGAAAAGGGTTCCTCGGCCACGGCAGGGCGGTTGACTCTTGTTAACGAGCAAGTTCGAGAAGTGATGGTCATTTCAGACACGGGCTCTGGCCTGTCTCAGCATTCAAAACGGATGAGATCAGGATCATTGACCGCTTGATGAGAGTCCGCATCCTTCCCCGCGAGCGACAATTGTCAATATGAGGACCGCAAGGCGACCGAGGGAACTCCGTATCGGATGTATCGGATGCGCAGTCAGCGTGAGGTCTCGGTTGGAATTTTCATTGTAACCTTGCGATGCAGTCAACATTTGCTAAATAAATTGCCATTCGCCCAGTGGCACACACCAAAAAACATCAAGAGACGGGCTGATGATACCGGACTTGGACGATATGAAAACCGAATCTATTACTACCACGGCGGTAGCCAATCACCGGCCATGTTAGGTAAAGGGTGTACTAAAAATATAGTACAGCTACAGTAGTACCTGAGTCGTACGTGTACCTCAACGCATACTGTCTGGTATGCACTGTGTATTATGGCATCAACATTCGCACGTAATGCTTCCGATATCGACGGATTGCTGAGCGAAGTAAGTTAGTGGATAGACTGGTATTGAACAGAGAACGGGACTTTGTGAGATAGGTATTAGTTAATGTCAGTTTTACCATGTTAGATATCACTTAGACTTGCTACCTATGTGTTACCTTTTATACACACCCTCTTGAACAATCCTAAACACAGGCGGTATGAGGCTTCCGTCAGTGAACACCAGAAGACCGGCCGAGATAGAGATGCTGCACAATCTAAACACTCATACCTGGGTGAGATATCTTACTATGTATGATACCTATGCTCAAACTCGATGTCACCCTAAGCCACGTCATACGCCCAGCCAAAGGCAGGCAGGCCTGTGCCATCTCCCGGGTCGATAGAGTTTGAGTCGCTTATGTTGTCGAGAAAGACTTCATAAGATCCCGTCCCGTTGATTATAGTATAAGAGACGCTTAAGAAAGAGTAGGATAACAGTTTGTGGAGGAAAAATTCCAGCTGCGCCGAGGGTAGTCGTCGGTAGCTGCACTGCACGGTCGGCCAGGTGACATCGTTTCATCAACTATCTAATTTTATTAGGTATACACTATTCTGCCAAAACATGAGATTCTTAGTACTGGAGCGGTATAAGCAGTTGGTCAAGTGTGGGACATGGAGCTTACGAGATCTGTTGTAGGAGAAAACCCATACCTACGCCTATGTAAGCTAGACATCGCTTATTTAGAGATGCACACGGCATCCTCCGGTGAATAGAGTGTGTGCCTTGCACTCAGCCGCGTAGGCCATCTTGGTAGTTCCTTCATTCCAAATAGGTAACCTGCCCCTATTATCTTTCTAGGCCACTGGGGTGTGAGAGCTCCTGGTTAATGATGAATGACTAAACAGCGCGCAATGATGTTTGATTGGCTGGTTCTATACGACTAAAGTGTAGATATATGTGCCAATGGCCTTTACGGCATATTGCAACGGACTTTTCAGGAATCCGTGACTGCGGGTATAATGCATACCTCGGGTTCCGCATAGGGTCGGGACCCTGAGGTTCCTGAATGATACCTATGGCATAATGTGATGCACGAGTGAATACAGTATATTTCTTGCCGCGGTAGTCCATCCCAATCCATACCTAGGGCTTAGTTAACCGTGATGCTTCCGTACGACTAGCGTATAGGCACCCATATCCACCTAACTAGTGGGCATATATGGTGGCGGAGACGATGATCTTTGATCTTGGCGTTATGCCAGAATTTGCAAGACCATGTTGTTGTTGATGGATTCTTGCAGGGGATCGAAAATATCTCGCAGTCACCAGCTTGGAGAACTTCAGGAAGAATGCTAGGTAAGCCGGACGATATGGGAACAGGTCCTTCGCCGAGAGCTGTTCAAAATGTTGTAGCATTGCAGGACCGTAGTGTCCAACGCTCAGCACGATTCACGATTCTCAACAGGAAAAGGGATGCGTTTTTCAAAGAGCAAACAGAAACTCCCTTGCCTACATAGATCACCAAATTAACCAAGGGAGACGGACAGGGCTTCCACCTACCGAGACATCCGGGAATGACTCCATCTTACCGCCCTGGTTCGATTAGCACTGTTGTTGGTTGATATCTTGCTCCTTGGTCAACCCGCAAGTATAAGAGCAATCGCTTCAGCCTACACACTCATCGGGCCTGTACTTTTGTCCTCACACTCCAGACTTTTCTCCGCACTTCTTCTCTGTACTACACATATCTCATTTCGCGCAGAATCTCCATCCTGAAGCTGCTCAATCCAGCAAGAATCATGCACGTCAAGACCTTTCTGTCCGTGGCCGCCCTCGCGAGCACCTCGTTGGCCCAGATTGCTACCAGTACAGACGCCGCCTGCCTTGCGAGTCTGACCCAGTTCAGCAATGCTCCTACGCCCGCGCCGGCGTTGTTTTCGTTCCTCGCGACCGCTGTGGGCACTGGGCCCCTGACTGCCCCTGGCCAGAGCACCCCGCTCCCCGACCTCACGCTGGAGGATCCCGCGGGCTACCAAGCATTGATCTGCAGCATCGCTGGCGAGCTTCCCCAGTCTCTCCTCCCCGACTTCCAGAGCTATGCCTCTGAACTTGTGAGCTACGGTAGCGTCCACATCAGCCAATACGTGGAGTACATCACGGACTGCGTCACCACGGGCGAGGCCGCCTCGACCTTGATCAGCGAGCTCCATAATATGCTCGACGGCACAGGCGGGGCCTGCCAGACTACAGCACCCGCTACGCCAACCGGCTCGTCCAACGGCACGTACCCGACGGGCACGGGTGCCGTCCCGACATCTACCAGCTCGACATCCCTGCTGATTCCCACTGCCGCCGCGGCCCGGCCCACAGGTGCCGTCATCGGTGCCGCGGCCATTGGTGGCCTTCTCGGCGCCGTCGCCTTGCTCTAAACCATCATAGTGAATCTAGGTGGAGAGACTTGGCTGGCTTGGGCTTTCTTTTCGTTTCTTTACGTTAATGGATCTGGCATAGGGTGGCGTGAACCGGAAGCCAGTCTATGCGACCGACGTCTCCTAGGATATAATAAACGTTCATGGGACACAAAGTGCAATGGCTTCAATCGCTTGAACATGGGTTGATGGTTGCATGAGTCTTTGGATGGGGGATATGCCGCTGTACTTGTATAAGAAAGGACGCACCGTGTCTGGATCCGTGACTAACTACAGTAACTAAAAAGGCCAAGACCCATATAATTTTCTCAACTTACGTTACCTTACCCAGAGAACTCCCTTACCCATTCGTCCTCGATACACGAGAATTGGGCTGGGCTTTAGACGTGGGCTGGGGGCTCAAGGCAGCTTATGAGCTTCTATGTACTATACAATGCCCTAATATATACTTGGTTTACTTCTAGCTATAACGCGTTTTAAATGCTGATATTTTATTTTTATTTTTAAGCCCCAGAACATTGGCGTAGCTGCTTTGGGGCTAATGGTTCACTTAGGACCTACTATGAACGCAATGGGCTGGGTTCTCTAGATATGCCATGCAGACGTGTGCGGCAAATTATGGTCTCAATTATTATCAATAATGAAATCATCGACGGTAAGCTATTCAGATATCGCCTCAGCTAGGGTTCGGATCGTAAGAAAACTCTGTTCGAGCGATGGCTTATCAGCGTGCTCTCGCCATAAACTCCCGCGGCTCTACCACCGCCATAGAGGTAAGGAAATATTATCGTAAAACCTTGGGCATAACCTTGCCGAGAACTAATAATATCCTGGCGTGTGAGGTACGAAGTATTGCTAACTGTCATACACGACGATTTTGGCCGCCGTTTTCTTGATATACTTCGTACGATGAAAAGAATACGCTAACCTCGACTTACAGCAAAAATACAAGAGACAAACCCCTTAAAACTAAGTACTGAACAAGCTAAACCCACCTGCCTTCTAGAGCCCATCGGAAAGCGGCTGTAGCCGGCTCTTTTAGTTCTCATTTTAACGATCGAAAGGGCATCTAGAACACAAACACCGTCTACTTCTACGCATGACCTCGGTCAGCGAGCCTGTGCCACTACCAAATAAGGAAAACTCGCCACTCATTTGGTTTCCTGGTTGACAGATGATTATGCGCCAAGAAAGGTCTAGGGACTACCTCTCTAAACGACCCGAGGTTACGTAAATGTTGTATGACTACATACGAGTACCAGGCGTGGATATCGATACCGGTATCTATAGGTATCTATAACTATCTTGAAAGCATTTCCACTTTCCCGTCTCTGATAACCTAGAAGTCTCCGTTCACGAGCTAATAAGAGTTCGAGCATTCTACGACTAGACTTTTCTAAAAGAAAAATTCCAGAAATCTAGGAGCCCACTGATCTGCACCGGGGGGGTCATCCGTTCGATTCGGTCTTCTCCGAAACCCCGCCTCAACAACTGGTGCCCGCCACTTACCGAGACCGCATCATATAATTAATAGAGAAGAAAGCAGCGCCCACGACGACATACCATATACAACCAATACACGACTATACCAGATAAATATTACGGGCTGTCAACGCCGCAGAATACACTTCCCTCGACACAGTCAAGACAGGACAAGACAAGACAAGGCAGCCCAAGATGAGTCTCGCAGAGGAGCCGGCGATGGACCTCCCGATCATCGACCTAGACGTGTTCCTCGCGGGGCGCGACTCGCCCGCGGCCCGCGAAGAGTGCGCCAAGGCGGCGCGGGCGCTCGTGACGTACGGCGCGCTCATCCTGCGCGACAGCCGCGTGGCGGAGGCGGACAACGCGGCCTTCCTGGACCTGATGGAGGACTACTTCGCGCAGCCGGAGGAGGCGCTGCGGCGCGACGAGCGGCCCGAGGTCAACTACCAGGTGGGCGCGACGCTCGAGAACACGGAGAAGCCCAAGTGCGCCGTCGACGAGCCCTGCCTCGACGTCATCCGCCGCCTCGCCCCCGAGGAGCGGCCCCTCGACATCAGCGCCCACGAGCCCGACCCCAAGTGCCGCTTCTTCTGGCGCATGGGCGAGCCCGCCCCCTACGCCACCGGATTCCCCTCCCTGCACGCCGACAACGTCGTCCCCGCCGCTGACCACATCCGGGGGCGCTGGACCCCCGTCATGACGAGGTGGGGGGAGAGCATGAAGAGCGCGTAAGTGCCAGCGGGCAGATGAGTGGCAAGAAAAGAAGAAGAGAAGAAATAGATAAATAAATAAAAGGGGGGAGCAAGCACATAGACGAAACAACGCAGCTGACCAACCTGTTTTCTCTCACCAGTGTCTCAGCCCTGGCCGAGATGGCCGCCGTAGGCATGGGGTTACCAGCAGAGACGTTCACCGACGCAGGACGATACGGGTAAGCAGGCCAGCAAGCACAGAAATTCCATCCATCCATCCATCCATCTGTCCTCGCTGACATTACTCCCCCTTTCCCAGCCCCCACCTCCTCGCCCCCACGGCCTCAGACCTAAACAAGTACGGCAAGAAGGACACGATCCTAGCCGGCTTCCACACGGACCTCAACTTCCTCACGATCCACGGCCGCAGCCGGTATCCGGGGCTGCACGTGTGGGCGCGCAACACGGGGCGGCGGATCCCCGTCGCCATCCCCGCGGGCGAGGGCCACCTGCTCGTGCAGGCGGGCAAGCAGCTGGAGCACCTGACCGGCGGCCTGGTCAAGGCCGGCTTCCACGAGGTCGTCGTCAGCGACGCGACCCTCGCGACCCTCGCCGACCGCCGCGCGCGCCTCCCCGACCGCCCCTCGGTGCGCATCAGCAGCACCTTCTTCTGGACCCTCTCCAGCGACTTCGACCTCGTCCCCATCCCCGCCCTGGCCGACAGGGCCCGCGCCGTCCGCGAGGAGCAGCTCCGTCTCGGCCGCGACGAGGGCGAGGCCCGCCATTACCCGGCCATGAAGGTCGGGGAGCAGGTTCAGGCGTGCGTTGGATCTCTCTTCTCTCTCACTCTCTCTCCTTCTTTTGTTATTTTTCATTCCCCCTTTAACCAAGCATGACGCTGACCGAAAATCGCAGTGAACTGAAGCATATCGCTTTAATGGCATGATCGATACCCTAGCATGTAGTATAAATATATATAGATATACAACACGTGTGTCGAAACCCGGCCGAGACAGAGGCGTGCGTTCAGCATTGTATATAGATGAGATGAATGATGATATCTAATAAGTAAGTAAGTACTTACATGGGCGATATCCCATAGATCTTTTGTTTGAGAACCAAGACACGTCAAGAATTACTCACAATATATACTTAATATACTATATATCTCTCTCTATTTCTTTGTCGTACCCCTACAGCAGTGCCTAGCCTTGGTGAATGACGTAAAAGACGATGCAGTGCAACAGAATTCAATTGACAACAAACGAACATTAATTTTTATATTCGGGGGGATACGAGGAACCAGTCCGTACTTCATCCCTCTGTGGTGGTGGGGTGCAGCTTCAAGCCCCCTTTCCAGTACTCATCCTGCCAGACACATGAACGCCAGCGGTTGAACTTCGTGTACCGCCAAAACAACCTCCAGCTACAATTGAAATCACCACGTATTTCCTTTCCCTTTTATTCTCTTGATCTTACCAGACCCGTCCATTGCTCATCTCTACGTTGCATTCGCAAAAACTCTGTGTTACAGAACATTTGTTGCAGAAGGAATCCTTCGTGACTCTGCCGTCACATTATCTATCACTCTAGCGTGTTGTCATTTAATACGTGGTGTCTCGCTTTGCCGGAATAGGCGGCGGCGGCTTCTTCGACCGGCTCGGGGGTGGAGGTGGAGGCGCTTTTTTCACGGTACCCGTCGTCGCGAGAGTGGCGTGGCGGAGCGCATTGTGGCTTGTTGTTCGGCTCAGACTCCCGTAACTGGTGGTGGGGCTCTCGCCGCGTTCGTATTCTGGGCTCCCGCTGCTCGTTGCTGTGTCGTACTCCTCACCATAAGAATCGGGATTCAGACTCTGGTTGGTCTGGATCCGACTGATGGGGCGCAGCTTGTTGCGGAGGCTGCCCACATGGGAAGGCGTGGTGTTGGTATGGCGGACGGATATCTCTGGAACGGGTGGTTGGGGAGGTTCCCGATACGTGGCTACGGTGGCGGCGCGGCGCATGCCGGGACGGATGATTTCAGGGGCTACGGTACCACTCGGCGGGGGTCGGTTCGATCGAATAGGCATTCGGACCGGCTCCGGAGTCGGCTCGCGGTCGGAGACGTCCTGGCGCCCCGCCCACCTCTCGGTGTCCTCGTTCTCGGCGTAGGATCGGTTCGTTGGACGTCTGACGCAACCAAAATCTGAAGCCCGGGGGCCCGAAGATGCTTGTGTCTGGGTTACAGCCCACTCTTTCTTAGCTCGCCGGAGTTCTTCGGCACAGCGTTCGTAGTAGTCTAGCTCGGTGTCGAGAAAATTGCCTAGGTCTCGGACCGAGTCGGCTTCTGCCTCCTTGATGTCCATCATGCGGCGGTATACGTCCTCGGAGGACTCCTCGTATTTGGCCTTGGACGCGCGGAGCTCATCCTCGAGTCGGAAATCTTCACGCTTGGCTTTCTGCAATTTGGCAGCGCTTGCCTCGTACGTCAGGCGTCGGCTCTCGAGCTTCTTCCGAGCGGACTAGTTGAAGATGACGTTAGGTCTGCGGGGTCCATTTCACCTTCGCTGAGTCATGGGGGGGGGGGGGCCGAACCTGGAACTCCTTCATCATTGCCAATGATCGCTCTAGCCCCTCTAGCCAGTACGAGGTGGCATGAGCAACATAGCTCTCTTGGATACCGGCAATGCGTTCGTTTGCTCTTCCCATAGCTACACGTAAGGGTTTTGCTGTCAGTTGATGCTCGCCCTCTGACGTCTATGTCGCGTACAACCCTTACTCAGGATAGGAGAGGACAGAGCAGGACACATACTAATTAAGCCGTTGCCAAACTCGGAATCGGGGTCGAAGTCCTCGCCGTGGGCAATCATGGTCCGGCCGAGATAGCTGACGGGTAGGCCCTTCTCCTTATCCTCGAACGTCTCGCCACGGCGCGAGAGCGACTTCATGTAGGTGTTCATCGACTTCTGGAGA
Source organism: Nemania sp. NC0429 (assembly GCA_022578495.1). Taxonomy (NCBI): domain Eukaryota; kingdom Fungi; phylum Ascomycota; class Sordariomycetes; order Xylariales; family Xylariaceae; genus Nemania; species Nemania sp. NC0429. The sequence continues at coordinate 121,175 of MU392233.1, forward strand.
CGGTCCATGCCTGTGGGGGGAGGGGATAAGTTAGCAATCGATTGCAATTCATCGGTGACCTGATGACAGGCGTCACTCAACCATGAGAGAGAGAGGGGGGGGGGGATTATTCCAGCTGGACAGACGCACCATCGTATCGCAACGCCATCTCCATCTCAAGCGTCTTGAAGTCATCGGAATGTGTGATTTTGGCCTCGTGGCCCATCTTCTCGCCGGCCCATTGAAAGGCTCGGTCAATCTTCTTTGCGAACACCATTTTCAATGGTTGCGGGGTGTCTGCTCTTGATGTTGAGTCGGTGTTCTATTGTGGCAGAGACACGGTTGAACAAGGAATTGGATATGGTAAATAATAAGGGCGAGTCAATATGGATATTAGTAGGTTGGGTGGGAGCTTCTCCCAGGCTTAAGAGGTGTCGGACCCCAGGTGGCGTAACAGACCCTTGTTTCTCGAGAGTTATAGTGGGTATGGTGTGTTGTAGTGGTACCTATGTGGGAGGGATAGCGTCTCCGGGCGTGCTTTTGTTGGTGTATTCTAGATATACTAGCGCACTAGCGGCAGAAATCTTGCAGTGTGCAGAACCCAGCATGCAGCCACTGCAGGTGATGATTGGCTGGATTTCAACAATTCCCAGATGTCCAGGATGCTAAGTACCTGAATAGCTTATAGGTACCTACAAGTCAACTTGGTGTAGAGTTGTGAGAATGACAAGATGGACAAAGGATGGCCGAACAGCATGAAATAATGTTCTCATGTCCCAAGCCAGAAAAATAACAAGAATGAGACCAGGTAAGGGATATATATGTTAATAGCAAATACGAAGTACTTTATAAGGGAACACGTGAAATTGTACCAAAGAGGGGACTGGAATCCAGGGGCGCCCAGGACAATCAAAGCGGAGTTGGATCATGCGACACCAAATATAGTGTATAAGTTGTACTGCCAGTGATGTCCATGGACATGTATAAAGCACATAGGTAGTGTAGGCAAAAATGCACAGCAAGAAAGAGAAAAAGATAATGAAATGAGAACAGGGAACACAAGAGAGATGGTTTAATTATACAATAGTTATTGATGAGAAAACATTCTAGACTTTTATTTTATGGCTTGCTTTATGAGCCTTGGCTTTGAGGAAGTAGGTAGGTACCTTGAGATACCCTCTGAACTTATAGGTACCTCCCTGACAACATTGAAGGCAACAAACTTAGAAGGGAACTCTGCTATTGGTACTTCAAATTGTAAGATGGGGAGCCGCTAAAGTCAGGTACCTGCTTCGAGATACCTCGGTACATGTACAAAGCAAAGGATAGTACCTAATTTGGCTTTAACTAGCAAATGTTAGCAATCTGATTGGCTAGGTAGGATGAGAACTAAGGTATTTACGAAGTACCTATGGACCTGTATAGAAACCTACATGTACTGCTTACACCTAGACTTACTTAGAAGAAATATTAGCCAATGGATAGGTAGCAATTAAGCTTGTCCGGAAAGACAAGAACCGACCTGACAATGGACCACTCTCTCCTTATTTGCCGAGTTTAGGTATTTGCTTGTCGTTGAAGAGTGGTTACCTAAACGCCTTAAGGATACTTGCTTAGCCGCGAGCGTCCGGCCCAATCGATTCTGTAGAGCCTCTAGCCAGCCGAAACCCCATTGTTGTGGAGAAATGGAGTCGGACTGCGCCTCAGCCGATCTGTTTCGTATCCTTCAAACCGGCCCGGATTGATTCGATCCTCGGAGAGATGCTCAATCCATCATCGCCATTGCAGAGCTATCGTAAGACCTGTTGACGCGCTATTAAGTCGTGCCCCCGCCTCCCGCATGCTTATATCACGTAGGTCAGTGGAACTCGAGCCAATAACCATCCTTTACCTGTGGTCTTCATTACCTATTTCTATTTCTTACACTGACCTAGATTCAAATGCTCGGCAGCATACTTCTGTCTATCCATTGGTAAGAACGCCCATAGGTGCTCGTCCATATCGGTTGTTGAGACCGTGAATTCCGGTCGGGTGTGTAAGTCCAAGCCGCTGCGCCATTCAGCGTAACGCCGTGCCCAGAATGGCGGTACGACCAAGACGAGACGTTTTACGCGCCATGCTAAGAAAAGAAGAGACTTCCTTGGTGAGCTATGTTACGTTAACTTCGTATCAGTGTTCGTATCGCTGAATGGAGACATACATGTCAAGTTGTAAACTTGTGTAGTGCTTATTTGCATGTATGCGAGATACGGCACCATCCGCTTATAGGGTCTCAAGTACAGTGATGATACCCTTGGAAGCTTTAGCATTTGTGGCCTACCTAGAGCTGCTGCCCTTTCTCGACTGGTCAGTCTGTGGCTCTTACCCGCCCGGTAACCGTTTCAGCCGTTTCAGCCTTTTTCCTCTTTTCTTTCTTTATGAAAAAAACACGTCCAGGTTTTTACATACAGACTAGGTACTACTACTACTTATAACGAGTCAACAATGGACTGCTTACGGCATGCCTACCTACTATACCGGTGAGCGTAAAGCGACGCGGGAGACGAAGCATGCGAGGGCCTGCATTTTGCACGACACGACGTCTTTGTTCGCCCAGCGTGTTGTTGTCAGCTCTCCACGTTCTGATTACTCCAAAACCCCCCCGACAGCTCGCTGGGGTTCGTCGTAGTGTATACCGGCGGAGTTGCCTGCCCGTGGCTGGCCATTGGCCATATCTCTCTCCAAGTTTACAACGAACGGTATCATTCTTCCATCCGTCTTAGCACCACGCCTGCCCTACGGTAAGCGTATAGTTCTGACGGTGCAAGTCGTCAGCTTCAAGCTGTCGCGTATGGTGCCTCGAGATCTCGGATTAGAAAAGAAGTAGCAGTGTAGCACAACGAGCAGCTGATGACCGACCCCAACGGCACTTCCCGCACAAAAGAAATAGAAAGGAAGAGAAAAGAATGAAAACACAGCCGGGGCTTTCTAGCGTGGATGATCGGCCCAAGCCGATTGAAACCCAAGACATGCACCGTCTCAATATATTTATTTCATCATCAGGATTGTAAACCACGCCTGCTTACTGTCTCGCCTCCACCCACCACTCAGAGACCGAATCCCCACGTGCGGCCGTGTCGCTGGGAAGCTAAGCTGATTGTCGCCAAGGCTGGGCATTCCAACGCTCCTGGCCTTTCCGGCTAGGCGTGATGCGTGTGAGCGTGGCGATAGGCTCGACGATGTGTCAGCATCCAGGGCCCAGCGCCCTCGACGGACACTTGTGCGTTGCCGTTGGGCTTGGTAGTCCCGCTCTGCAAGCATAATTACAAGCCAATTCGTTCTCTTCTGGAAGCACCGGGTATACACTATCCATCGAGAAGGGCGACGGCAGCAGCACGTGTCGCATCCGCCAAGATCGCCATGGCCAGCCTTTCGAGGATGGAGAGAGGTGCCTATCTACTTATTTAAACTTCGGGGCCCGTCGCGTCTGCGCCCGTATCTGTCCGTGGTCAAGGTTTGGACTGCCAACCGTGTCCTTTGGTAGAAGGCAGTGCAGAACGTTCGCCGTCTTATAGTAGAGCCCGCCCCGGTCGAGGACTTGACTGTTCCTCCGCACGCAGACGTCAATTGAAGCGGCGGCCCACCATTCATCCGGCGTGATAGTAATACACGGCACCAATTCGCGACCATGGTTCGCGCAGCGCTGTCGTTCCTGTGGCTTGCGACGGCAAGTCTCAGCGTAGCCGAGGACTCGTTGTACAGCAGGCGGCCCACCAAGCGCTTCATCGACGACAGTGGCAACTACAACATCTCCTTCTACCACATCAACGACGTCCATGCGCATCTGGACCAGTTCTCGTCCTCGGGCACGGACTGCACGAAGCCCGAGAAGGGCTGCTACGGAGGCTATGCGCGTGTCAAAACCGTGCTGGACGAGACTCGCCCGGATCACCCCGACAGCCTGCTCCTGAACGTGGGAGACGAGTTCCAGGGCACGCTGTTCTACACCTTCTACGGTGGCGAGAAGATCGCCGAGACCCTGAACGAGGTATGTGACTGCCAACAACATGTCTACCCCGTCTACCTGCCCAGGCGAGCTGCCCCGGTGGATTGGATTGGGTTGAATTGGATCGGATTCGATTGGAAACTCACACAAACTCTAGATCGGCTTCGATGCCATGACGCTCGGTAACCACGAATGGGACGGAGGCGACGAGAAGCTGGGCGACTTTCTCAAAAATCTGACGTTCCCCATCGTCTCGGCGAACGTCCACTCGGACAACGAGAAGCTGAACTGTGAGCCAAAATCTTGACCCGACTCGTGTTCTCCTGGCCAGATGCCTACTACCTACCTAGGCGAACAAGAGGAAAGGTACTGACACGTCCCAGCCACGATCAAGCCCTACCATATCTTCGAGAAGTACGGCCTCGCCATCATCGGCGCGACGACGGAAACGGTCCCGAGCATCAGCAGCCCGGGCAAGGGTACCACGTTCACGGATGTGGTGGCGGCGGTGCAGGGCTCGATCGACGAGATCCGGCGCACGACCAACATCACGCGCATAGCGGCCATCACGCACATCGGCTACGACGAGGACAAGCGGCTGGCGCGGGAGACATCTGGGCTACAGCTGATCATGGGCGGGCACTCACACACGCTGCTCGGCGACGTCGAGGGCGCCGAGGGCCCGTACCCGACTCTCGAGACCAACAAGGACGGCGACGAGGTCTTCATTGTCACCGCGTACCGCTGGGGCGAGTACCTGGGGTACATCGACGTCACGTACGACGCCGAGGGCAAGATTCTCGCGTACCACGGCGCGCCCGTCCACCTCACCAACACCACGAAGCAGGACGAGGACCTCCAGGCACAGATCAATGAGTGGAGGGTGCCCTTCGAGGCGTTCGCCGCTGAGGAGGTCGGCGAGAGCGGCGTCGTGCTGGATCAGACCACGTGCCAGAAGCAGGAATGCCCGTTAGGTGATCTGATTACCGAGTATGTTTCCTCCCTCCCCCCTTTTCCTTTTTCCCCCCTCTGATCCATCCAACAACGATGCCAACCAATGCATATCACACATCATCCATCCCTGTCCCTCGCACTAACGTGACGCGTCTTCCCAGCGCCATCCTCCAATACCGCCTCGACAACGGCAGCCCGGCGTCCTTCGCCCTCGTCAACGCGGGCGGGATCCGCGCGACCATCGACCAAGGCCCGGTGACGCGCGGCGAGGTGCTGACGGCGTTCCCCTTCGGCAACGCCGTGGTGGAGGTGGAGCTGACCGGGTCGCGGCTGCGCGAGGTGCTCGAGGGCGTCGTGAGCGCCGTGAACAAGGCCAACGGCGACAAGGTGACGTCGTTCCTGCAGGTGAGCAAGGGCGTCAAGATCGAGTACAATCCCTCCGCGGAGGTCGGCTCGCGCCTCGTCCGCCTCTCGATCGGCGGGGAGCCCGTCGACCCGGAGAAGACGTACACGATCGTCACGGTCGACTTCGTGGCCGGCGGCGGCGACAACTTCTTCTCCCCCGCCCTCGAGGGGCTCGTCATCCTCGACACCCTCGACGAGGTCCTCGTGCAGTATCTCCAGGCGCACAGCCCCGTGCAGCTCGAGCTGGACGGCCGCATCGCCGTCGTAGACGGGAGCGCGGGCGCGGATGACAGCGAGAGCGGGAGCGGGAGCGGGACGAACACGGACGCGGCGCCGACTCCGAGCACGACGCCCAACAACGCCGCCGGTTCCGCTGGCGTCGGCATCGTCTCCGGGCTCGTCCTCCTCGTCTGGACCGCGCTGCTGGCCGTCGTCGTCATGTAACGCCATGTATAATGTCACGTAACGTAATGTAGTGTAATGTATCAAAAAATAGATAATATTAAATCTGTACGTGGCGTGATTGCATACACACACACACACATACACACACACATACACGCACGCACGCACACATCGCTTGTATGAACTGACTAAGTATCTAAGTGCATCTTTCATTCATACTATTAATATGATAGAAATACACAACACGCATTTGTAGATCGAATGCAGCTAGCTCCAAGATATACCTGCAAGAGATGCGCCAGTCACGTCAAGTCGGGGTCAAGTCAAATCTCGGGGGCTGTTATCGTATTTTGCGTCTCTTTCTATGGTCTTATTACTGCGTATATGTGTAAGTACCTTACCCCGGTTTGGTACCGTAGGTAAGTAAGTAGGCAGTCTAGGAAGCTCGTTTCGACACCTTGATATCTTCGATTCTCCCTAAGCGCTCCAAACTAGAGCTTCCTCTTTGCCAACCAAGAGAACAACACCAGAGCTGGAGCCAGAGCCAGAGACAAGATAAACAAAAAGGAGCAGCCCGAAATAGAATCTCGAGTCTCGAATCGACAGCCTAGGCACTTGAAATGAGTGCTTAAATAAGTATTGGTCATTCGTGTTAGGTGGTAGGTATGTTATGGAAATGCATCAAAACCCGTCAACACCCTGCTGAGTCCAAAGGTTCAGCTACCGAGGCAATGGAAATCAAACCAAATCAAGCGAAAAAGAAAGCAAAAACAAAAACAAAAACAAGCAAGAGACTCCGGTCCGATGCCTTTTATTCCCCATCTCTCCTCTTTCCCGCTGCCTTTTTCTCTGTCTTTTGGTATCATATCATCCGGTCCCTACCCATATCAAGCATCCTGCGCGTCCTTCCGTTCATCTTGCCACGTCCACTCAGAACTCAGCCAAGAACCCCCGCAAGAGAAGAAAAGGAGAAAAGAAAGTGAAAAGATAAGTAAAAAACCCTGTTCTTCCAACTCCGCTCAAAGCCTTTTGAGCCATGGCCTCATGAGAACGCCGATTAAAATACATACATCGCACAGAAGATCTCGCATCTCCTCGATGCAGTGAAAACAAGCCAGGCACAGCGCAGCCAGTGCCAGTTAGGCGCGAGCCACGAGACGGACGAGCTTGAGCACGACGTTAAACATGAGCCCAAACGTGCCGACCATCATGTATATCCTAAAAAACTCCCACCAGTGTTGCGTCTTGACCTCGGTTTCGATGTGCCCTTCCTTCTCGTTGGCTGGAAATCGACCTGTAGAGACGTACTGTTCCAGGAGCGCGTCTTTCTCGTACCACCGCTCGCGAAGCCACTTGTCGAACTCGTCTTGGCTATCAAGAGGTATATCGGCCACGGCAAAGCGACGCCAATACAGATTGACCGATCTGGGAGGGCGGCCTTGGAAATAGGTGCTAGACAAGGTAAAGTAGTCCTCGCCATAATGGCCGCGGCTGTCGCAACATTCGTTAGTACCAGACTCGGCAGCTCCTGTAGTACCATGATGTCACTCACGGGACGCCCTCGTAGGCTACGGTGCAGTCATAGACATAATCCACAGTTCCCTCGAGTTCGGTGAGACAGAAATACATGCCCGTGCTCCTTGGTAACATGAGATGCTGTGGATCTGTGTGCCCCGACTTCTCAGCCCAGGCAGCCGACTTCTTTCTCCCGTTGCCCGATAGGTTCGTGCCTTCGGGGAAAAGCAGAAGCCACATGGGATCGAGAAAACTCTGACCGTCAGGGTTGGTATGGTGTGTCTTGAGCTTCTGGAGGCGATAAGCAAGGCGTGGGCGGTCGACGGCCATCTTCCGCGACATGAAGATGAATCCGAGAAACATGCACCCGGGGCCTACGATGGGGATCCACCTCAACGACTCCTTCAGGAGGATATAGATGTAGCCATGCATCTGAGGCATGGCCGTATAGCCGACCCACCAAAGATACAGCCAGTCCGTGTAGATCTGCCGCGGATATCGAGGTCAGCGAGACGTGAGGCGCGAGGAGCGGATAGGCAGCGGCAAAGAGAGCTGGGCGGGGCAGGCCAGCGGCATCAGCTCACCTGGTGGTTGGCAATCAAGACCATGCGCTCTGGAAATCGGCATTGAACCCTGCCATCCGGGGTCAGGCTCAGCTGCCCAGCCACAGAGGCGTCACCGCTGATCCGGATGACGGTGGGAGCCCACCACTGGGTCATGGTGGTGATCAAGAGGCCGAAGCAGGCCTTGGTCAAGGACATGTATGCGTAGAACAACTCGCGGTTGATCAGGTAGAGCGGGGCGCCGAGGAATTGGGAGAGGTGTACGCTGCACACGAACGTCAGTCCGAGGCCCATATGATAGCAGAGAACCGGGGCAACGAAGCGAGGCAACAGAGCGAGGCATACGCGATGATACCGGTGCCGAAGTACAGCAAGAAGGTAGCGGCTCGGAGATAGGACCTGAAGCGGCCGTACTTGGCCTCGCCAGAGGGGTGTCCGACATGAGGATCGGGAGCGTTGGAGGACCGCGGGCGATGCCGCAGGCCTGACGTAGCCATGTTGGTCGAGGGTCGGCGGTTAGGGAAGTGCTCGGTCGAAGATTTGGTTTAGAGCGACGGTGCTATCGGAAGTTGAAGGATGGGCGCGAATGTCGAGCTCGAGGGAGGATAGTTGCGTGCGCGAGTGGATGTATTATTGGTATAGTATGCATATAGATATAGTTATATCCCTTATATCGTATCTTGATGAGGGGCAGGACGTGGGAGGGAGGGCGTGGATAAGCACGATTAGCAAACACTATGCGCAGAGGCAAATCACTATCATCGTATACCAGCTTGAGATGGGTGTATTTAAGTTATGGAAGTGAGTACGTGAGTACCAAGCAAGGAAGTAAGCAGATAAGTCAGTAGACGCCAGGGAGATCAAATGGCAGAGAAGGATGTGAGGTATCAAGAGGTATAAGTATATGTATGTCAGAGAAGTAGTAGAGATAAGGTAGAGATCTAGTACCAGTGTACACCAACGCTACAGTACAGCACAAGCACAGTTGTAGGAACCGAGACAACCGAAAATATAGAAGGCACGTGCGCAAGCCCAGATGAAGCTAAGCCGGAGCTGATCACGACACACGGCGACGGGATAAACTCTATTCTCGATCCGGCCCTGTTAAAACTGTCTCGATAAGCAGTAGTAGCAATTAGGTAAACACCAAGTGCCTACTTACTTAACCTGGGTTGAGTATATCGAGTCATATTCTTAAGTATTTATGCTGAGGTGGTTTATCTAGACTACATGTAGTATTCGATAGGTGCTTACCAGGTAGCTAGGGCTGAGAGGAGGAGAAGAACGAGAAGGGATTGATGACGGGCTGGTACACTAAATCTAATCAAAGGGTGACAAGGGTAAGGATCAGCTCAACGCTCAACAATAGACGTAAATTTGTTGGTCTGATACTGTCAAGCAACGGCCAGGGAGGCCGAGATAAGAAGATAGGTAGGTAAATAATAGATGGAGACGAGCGTGACGGGCTTATGTTGGTGCCTGGCGTTGGGGATGTGGATGGTGGGGTGTTGCAGTAGTGGGGCACTATTATAATACCGTGGATAAAACCCGTGCCAATCTCATCACGGCGCGTGGCAGAAATGCAGATGCCAGGGTGGCTGTGTACCTGGCTCTCAAGTTGTTTAAAATATGCGGAAAGCTTGACAAGCGGAGAGAGGCAGTACTTTGTGTGCCTAGGTACGTAAATATATGAATGAGTATCTGCTGTTGTCTAAGTACTAATCTAGCCATTGACACGCCAGAAGATGAGTACAATTTTGAACATCATTTTATTTACTTGATGTTTCGATGAACACGGGCCAATGCAAGATGCCCCGCACTTTTTGGAATTCCTGGGGACCTACCCGGAGTTAGGTGGTATACACTTTTTAGCGGCCGACATGGGATTCCGAAGACTCCCATAAGGCATAAGGTAAGGCATGACGGAGACGGGACGCCCTATCACACCGAACAAGATCCTACAAGCTATGTTAGTGGTACTAGGTACTACTTATGCCTGGCTTGGGTTAGGTAGGACGTGAGCAGGTACCTGCTACCTACACTAGCTAATTTTATAGTAGTGCAGCATAGTAACTAACCTGAAGTTATCCCAATTGGTTTGAAACCCCATTTACTCCTCCGAGGTGATAATAATAATAATAACGAAGTCGACGAAGGCTTTCATCAGTGAGTACTACGCCTCTAGATAGACAGTGAATACTATCCAACGTCTCACGATGCGCCGTGTTCACTCAGGGGCTAATGTAAGCCTCATTCAATATAGGATATAGGATATGAAAACGCGGCAGAGGAGGAGAGGGTTTTATATCTAACTAAGAGACAAGAGACTCCTCCTTGACATTCATCTCTCTCAAGATCCCGGATGAGATCGTGTTCTGTTCGATCTGTCCATGACAAGTCGCACGTCCGTCCGTTTCTGAGAGAGATCCGCCATGGCGGTCGAACACATCTCCTGGCCATCACGCGCCGGTGGCAGCGAGAGCAGCCAGCACGTCTTGATCGTCTTCGTGCCGGGGAATCCGGGTCTCATCGGCTACTACGTGCCCTTCCTGTCGGCGTTACGGGACCTGCTTGACGCCTCCACCTCCGCTTCCGCTTCCGCCTCGCCGGATCCCATCACCTTCCACATCCACGGCCAGAACCTTGCGGGTTTCGCGGATGAGGACCACGAGCCCTTCACGGCGCAGCGGAAACCCTACGACCTGGCGCATCAGGTCCAGCATCTGACGAAGACGGTCAGCGCCCTCCGCATCGAGTCCGGGGCGAGGCAAGGCCAGTCGTACGACCGCGTGGTTCTGATCGGGCACTCGGTCGGCGCGTACATAGCCCTCGAGACGTGCCACCGGCTCCTCCGGGACTCCGCGCTGGCGCCGCCCGAGCTGAGACTCGCGTCCGGCATCCTGCTGTTCCCGACCATCGAGCGCATCGCCGAGTCCCCCAGCGGCTGGAAGCTCAACCTGCTCCGCCGCGTCCCACTGCTCCCCGACCACGCGCACAGCATCGCGCAGGGGTTCCTGCGGCTCTGGCCCTATGATGCGCTCCACTGGTTCGTGAGCCGCGCCCTCGGCTTCCCGCCCCATGCGGCCGACGTCACGACGAGGTGGCTGAAGAGCCGCGATGGGGTCTGGCAGGCGCTGCATCTCGGCATCGGTATGTAATTTGTAGTTACCTAGCTCTGCGTCTGCTTCCTGCTCTCGACTCTCACTTATCCCACCCACCTTTCCTTGCTCCTCTCCGTCACGCATGTAAAGAAAGCATTCATCCTCGGAGACGACTACTTCACAGACCTTAAACCAGCCAAAGCCGTAATCTAATCCCATACCCTAGACGAATTGCGCGTCATCGGCGAAGACAAATGGGACGCCGAGCTCTGGGGGATAGAGAAAGACACAACCAAATCACACTCGCAGGCCCCGAGATTCTACTTCTTCTTCGGCCAGCACGACCACTGGGTTTTGAATCGCCACCGGGACGCCTTCATCCGCAGGCGGTCCGCGCAGGCCGAGAGGACGCGCCTTGTCGTCGATGAGGGCAAACTCCCCCACGCCTTTTGCATCGGTTAGTTTTCTCCACATTCCTGTTTTTGGTTTCCCCCCTTCCTTCCTCCTGCTCCCTTCCTTTTAATCCCTCTCTCTCTTTCTTTTATCCCACCCCTTCTTTACATCATCGGTACCTAGAGAATGTCCAAAAGGAAAGACGGAATACGGGATAGGAGAAGACACACAATCGAGCAGCAGCAGCCGCAGCAGTCCATAAACACTGACCAGAAAAATTCTATTGATCAATCAATCAGACCACAGCGTACCCGTCGCAGAGAAGGTCCACGCATGGATCACCGAGTTGTTTAATACTGCCACACATAGAAATACCAGATAGAACATCAGGGAATAGAGATCTAGAGATAGAAATATAGAAGCCACGCCGGTTACTCGCACATAGGCTTGCGTTATATGGAGTCCAGTCTCCACAAGACAGTATAATTTCAACTAATAAGTTCTATTCCCGTGGTATTAATAGCACAACTTACAATAGACGGCCGAAGGATTGAGTCGAGCCTGCATGGAATCAACATTAATCTAATCCTCCAGTTCAACCGACGGACATGACACCATGCTAATTGCAACGGACGCAAAGGACATGTAAATACGGAATTCACGATATCCGATGCTCACGAGACGTGACGATACTGCGTTTGAATGTTCTGAATTCGAAGCTACCCTACGAGTAGCTGCAAGAAGATATTTATCCTACAAATATCAAAGAGGCCACACCAGGAAGCACATTAAAAACCAAACCTATGCTTCGCAATCTCGCCGTCTCATGACCATGTCTATCCGTAGAACCGCAAAGAACAAGGCGAAAAATGGTTTCAGTACCACAACCCCAGTGAAAATGCTTTTACACCACAGTCAGATTACAGGGCCACCATGGCAGCACCAGCGCCCATGGCGACGAGCACGTAGAGACCAACGACCATGTTGCCGAGGGTGACGACAGGTCCCGACGGCATCGAGGCAGGGGCCGCATTGTCGCTGGACTCGGAGCCCGACCCAGAGCTGGAGCCGGTGCCACTGTTGGCGGTAGCCGTGGCAGCAACAGCAACGGCAGAGCTGGCCCGGTCGAGCGATGCCTTACATCTGAACAAGAAACCATAATTAGCACAAACTCATCGAAGCAAAGGACACCATGCACTCCTTTTCACTTACGAAGACTCGACCTTGGGACTGCTCTGAACGCTGGCGGAGCCATCGAAATCACAAGCGAAACTGCCCTGGTTCTGGTTGTTGTAGTAGGCGTCAAGAACGTGGCCAAGCTGCTCCTTGGGGTTGCACATGCTGTAGGGACCGTAGACGCCAGCCTCGGTGTCATGCTTAATGCCAGCGCAGGCGTTCTCGTCATTCGAGCAGATGTAACTGAAAATGTCGCCGAAATCTTTCTCCTGGAGACTGCTAGAGGGTGCGCAAGAAAGCGACCTGAACATGCAGTCGCAGAGGTCACTGTCGGGTGTGGGAGGCAAGGCCTTAGCTACCTTCCAGTTTTCCGAGATGCCAGGGCAGGCGGCGGGAGAGTTCGTTGGCTTGTAGGCGCTCATGGCCGTGGATGAAGGCTCAACGGCAGCAAGCTTGGAACGGAGAACATCATAGTTCTTCATGGTCTTGGCAGTGTCACCGGTGACCTTGACAACACCATAGTCGTTCTCTTCTTCGTGGAACATATAAGCGATACCACCACTGAATACACCAGTCATCTTGTCCGAGTAGAGAGCCGTAGTATCGTCCCACAGGCGACCTTCAGCGCCACCAACCGTGTTGCAGCCGTATTCGGCGAAGAAGACGGGAACCGAGTAGTTGGAGAAGAATTCGACCTGTACATCGTAGCCCGATCTCTCAAAGCTACTCTTGCCACACCATGAGTAGATGTTGTAACCCCAAAAGTCAATCGCCTCATCTGTATCGCCGCAGTTGAAGTATTGGGCCATATGGACACGAATCTCGGCATCGTCGTTGGCAGCATAGCCAACGCCCATCCAGCGTCCACCCTTGGACATCTTGTCGGCAATATACTTCTTGGTGTCACGAGTGGCGGCCTTGACATAAGCAGAAGCACCAGCTTTAGAGTGATCAGTAGGGTTAGACTAGCAAGATGGGCAATAGAGGCTATGAACAAAGAGGGGCAGGTTTTACATACTGTTGGTTGCATTGTTGGTAACCTCATTGCCTGAGAAGAAACCAATGACGTTTCCATATTGGCCTAGGTTGTCGATGACAGCTTTGTATCGGTCGAACAACTCGACATTCCAGGTGGGATCATCCCGGTTGATGGACAAGGCCGGCTCACCCAGATCGGCGATAACATAGATTCCAGCATCCTCGAGTAGCTTCATGCACGCCGAGTGATCAGAATCAGGGTCAATAGCATAGGTTCTGATAGCGTTGACGCCAAGCTTCTCCAGAATGGGCACATCTCGCTTGCAGACCTTCTCGTTGGCGAGAGGGTCAATGTATTTGTTGCTGCCCGAGGTGTCACCCCCAGGGCCAGTGCCTGCCTCCTGCTGGTAGGCAATTCCCTTGAGGTAGAACTGGTCGCCGCTCTTGGTGAAGAACTTGGAGCCCTATTTACACAAGTTAAGCAAGTCAGTCGATGTAGTGTACAGTTTTGGGCTGGGGGGAAGTAGACAATCTTGATATGGCAGCCAATTTCTGTTGCGCATGCTTGGCGCCAGTATTGCGAGATGTAGGGGACTCACCTTCATGACAATGGGCTCCAAGGCAGCATCAGCAGCTGCCAGCAATAAGGACGAGGCCAAGACGGCGCGTAGAAAACCCATGATGAACAAGTACTGTGGTTGTTGTCTATGGTTGTTGTCCAAGGCGAGAAGGTATTGGTGAGAACGAACTTCAGTTCTTGCAATGCAAGGCTGGGTGAGAAAACTCGATGGGAGATGGGTCCTGTGCGTATAGCAGTTATGGACCAGAATTCAATGTCTTGTTTGTCTCAAGTTTCCTTTCTCGCACCCAAGACACACAAACAATTGCGTTACCTGGTGTTAAACTGTTTTGTAGTACCTAAACAACGAGAGGCCAAGAGAGCTTGGTGGCAACTGTGTCTGGAAAGTCCTGATCTGTGGAAATTAAAGAGTGTGAGTGTAGTTGGAAATGCAAGACTAAAGGAGTGTCGTGTTTCCTGCTTCCTGCCAACTGTCCAACCAATCGACGCAGTCCAAGGGTTGGAAGAGGGAAATGCAAGATTGCAAGAGTGAAAGAGGGAGACGGAGAGAGTGAATGAAAGAGTGAGAGAGAGATGAACAGTTTAGGTTTTGAAGTCAAAGTGCAAAAGACGGCAAGAGGTAGGAACGTAGGAAAAGGGTGACAGTGCCAATACGAGTTCATCTCAATTGAGCTTAATCAAACCTGGGCAGAGGGCACAGTGCAGTTGGCAGGTACAACCTACTGAGCTGGAAGTTCCCTTTGCTCTGCAGGGGTACTGGATTGAGGCTGGGATGCAGCCTGCACTACCTAACTTGGCAGCTCCAGTGGGCGTTGGTGCGCCCCTGCTCTGCCATATCTATTACCAAACGCAGTAAAGTGCAGATCCACTAACCCACCATTGGGAAGGTGGGGATCGGTCGTTGCCCCTGATCGACCCAAAACATCCTGGCTGATGCAGCTTTGTAGTGGGGCCGATGCAAAGGGGCTGCAGACAGGGGGATGTACCTTCACAAAGTTCTGGTACCTACAGCAAACATCTCAATACATACAGTAGGTACCTACCTCTGTGCAATAAAAGTTCTTGTTCTCTTGCTGTAATAAACTGAGGTTAACAATCCATCCACATCAATCAGAAGAACCCACAAGTTAAGATAATTTCAGACTAATGTTGGGAAAAAACATGTAAGTAAAGTTCTTACTTAGCATGTACCTATGGATACATTCTCTACTGAACTTCCAGCTTGCCTGCACCTTTGTGCCTGTACACAAGCTCATGAAAATAATTGAACTGTGGGCCAAGTACATGTTTTCAGGGGCATGTACACAAAAGTAGTGAATCCCGTCCTGTTTAGGTAGCAGTATGAAGTACCCGCAGGTAGTACCTATGTGTACCTTTTGGATCCTGCCAAGTGCAGGCACGGTAATTGATGTCACCTAGGTACATAGGTACTTGCATTTTGAAAGTACCAATAATCAGCATTATAAGAGGCAAGTTAGTATGTGCCTGTATGTATTCTATATTGATGCTACAATAACAACTGACCACATATGCCATGATGAGCATTTCAAATTTATAACAGTAGGTTATACAACTCTATGCCAATAATTCTCCTTTAGGTACTCAGGCATCTTGAGTAAGAGACTATTAACCAGCATAGCAGATCTCGGCAGATCTTAGCCTCCAGCTCTTAGAGGTATCCACTTCTAGTACGGTACCTTATTTGTTGGTTTTGACGCTACACAGCCACTGCCCAGACCACCTGCAACAAGCCAGAACATGTTCAATTACTTAAGGTATCTAGGTACATACCTTACCCTCAGTCCCTACCTGTCGAGTACCTCTTTGTGCCATGGTATAAACGTTCAAAATTGCTTGGAACCACAGGAAACACATACGGGTACCTACAAAGTAGTGCATGGTTCCCGTTGGGGATTGGTACATGTTTTATCGGACTATGGTACGCCTACTATCCTATGCATCTCAAACACAACGTCATGCTGTAGGTAGTGCGCAAGTTAACTTAATTTTCCTTGAAACAGAGACATTTTCAAGTTGACCATTGCAATTTCCATGTACCATCCCATTTCAATATTAGAAAGTACCTAGGTATATATACCTAAGTAAGGTACCTACTAACACTTATTTTGGGGTCAAGGGGGAAGGGTGTCTGATTTCTTGAGCGTTAGATCTATCTCTCCCTTATGTTCCTATCTACAACAATGTTGATGCATTTGATTCCACCATCAGAGCAGATGCATATGTATTCAATCCTGGGAAATTTTATCTATACTTGGGCTCCAAGGAAATTCTAAACCATGACACTCATGCATACCAGAGTCAAAAAAGGTATTCTTTGTAAAATCGAGTAAATCGAATGGGCCAGGAAATAAAGCCGGAGAGAGAGGATGCAGGCAAGTCGACGCGTTGGGGGACCAAGGAATCACTACGCCTCGTCGTCTTCGTCGCTCTCCTCCATGATGAATGCAGCCGAACCATTGCTGAACTTGGGCTCCATGTACTCAGGCATGGGTTCGACAGGATATCGCCTGTTTATTATCTTCTTCGCCCTCGCCCCAAATGATACCTCCCAAGGCGTCCTCATTGACTCGGGGATCTCCCACGCAAACTCCGAGTCCCGGAGCCAGAGACGGACGAGATGCCGAGTCGCCGTCTTATCGTCCTCGTACGCGTCGCGCGCGTGCAGCGTGTTCCAGTTGTTGATGAACACCATATCCCCCTGGCGTGCGGGTAGCCGCTGCTGCTGTGCCGTCGCTGTCTGTTGTAGCAGTGCCAATGCTTCCCTCTGTGCTGGCAGCAGGTCAGGGATACCGCCACCCGCAACAGCCGGGTGAGGGCCGATACGGTTCGGGTCGACTGAAATAACGAGATTACCCGACTGGAATCCCAGGAGCGGAGCAAGAACAAAGCGCGAGGTTCCTCGTCTCGAACTAGAAACATACGTTGGGTCAGTCAACATGATACCTGTCACTGCACACGACTATGTTAGGTACATCATACGCTACTATGTCACATACATAGGTATCTCATCTGAATTGGGCGAGGCGGGCACTCACACTTGTACAGGCCAGTTATGTTTCGCCAAGGTGTGCACGGCCCAAGGGTTGGTCTTCATCATGGCATTGTATACAGCCGCTGCCGATGCCACATATGTCCCGCCACCCCGCGCCGCACAGTCACGGATATGAATGGCCAGGATCTCACATCCCATGTCGCTATGGAAGGGCTGTCGAAGAACGTCAGCATACACGTCGAAAACGATCATGAGGGTATGTGGAACTTCCGTACCAGGCTGCCGTTTGTGTGAATTCCATGGCGCCTTTCACGGGGACTCGTCCAAGAACTAGACTCGTACACATGCGCTTGGGCAGTTCAGTACTGTCTCGGGACAAACTTGTCTGACGAGTCTACCTACTTAGCATCGCGCCTTTAGAGGTCTGTACACCCCTCTGCCCGCCGATGTAGCTGGCAAGGCCGAGAAATATGATGGTATTATCTTCCGCTGAGTAAGCTGTAGGCGTGAGACCGCGTACAATACAGACTCCACTCCCACGATGAATACCGGCCGCACAATCCCTGAGCTTTGGGCCTAGGACGGGAAGCGGGAAATTCTCGCGGGTTACCTCGTCTCCGTCCAATTCGAGATCTACCACGTTAGCATACGTTTACTCTGCCTCCTGGACTGTTCACGTGACGTCGAAAGTATGTTGGGCCTTGTCCATACCAAGAAAACGCTTGAGAGCCTGTTCGACTTCGATCACATCCGTAGGGCCTAATTCAAGGGTCTGCGGATCGAATGATACAGCACCTCTTCCGGACCAGACCATAGGCCCTTGAATAGACGTGGGGAATCCAAGTGGTGGTTGAGCAGGAGCCTCATGCTGCTGAGATGAGGGTACTGGGGGTTCCGGTTCATGATAGCCGGCCCGGTTCTGAAGACCGGTCAGGCCACGAGAGACCGTAGGAAAAACATCAGTTGTCATATTTGCTCAACAAGGTAGCCAAGTGATCAGCAATGTCGCAATGGAACGATGTGGGCTGAGGAGGCCAACACATCCTGCTGCTGTCAAGAGGACTACGTTATAAAAGTCACCATATTGCATCGGATATCTATGCAAAATCATTTTCGTGCGTAACATATATTGGGACGGGATAGAACCCGAGTTGGACTATGCAACGGTGGGTAGCCTTGCTTGTGTATACGATCTTCTGTTGCCGACGGGTGTGAGGTTTCACCAGCGCGAGCACGAAAGATCTTGGAACGACGGGAGAAGGTATAGAACAAACACGGAAGACTGATTTGCAAAAGTTCTCCGCTGAGAACACAAGGCACATCTGTCGGCTTGGAATAGTCAACAAGGGAACCGTGAAGAATTATGTCTTTCGAGAGGGCAATAAGCCTCTACGGCAAACGGCCTGTCACGTCTTATATCGTCGGGGAGACTCGCTTTTCTATACCCTACGGCGTCAAAACCCTATCATTCGATCATCGTCAATCAATTCATTAATCAACTAACCAACTGTATACCTATCAAACGGTTAGTGCTCCTAAATCGGCACACGTCGGCTACACACAAGACAACACGGCGTTGGATGACGAGAACAAAAACTGGGGTTGATTACCAAGCATCGGGGAAAAAGTTTGAATAACTTCAGAAGAACAGCGGCATCTCGCAGCTCCTTAAAATCGCCGAGCGACAAACACACACACACACACACACACACATCGTGGTACAGCCCACGTAGTATGGGTGCTCCACGGCTCGGACAAATGTTGTCGCAAACTTGGTCGTCCGAAAATAGCGGCGAAAAACAAATTCACAGGCTCACCGGGCAAAGCATTACTTGCCGGATTCCCTTTTTCTCCTTTTTTCTAATTCCTCACGCTACCCACGCCGCAAGCGGCGTACAGGCCGTGGAAATATCTCGACGTAGACGGCGTTATCGGCCAGCCAATCACTCGGCTTGGTTTAGGTAGTCACTCGCCCAGTACCCAGTCAGGTCGAGTCAGAGCAAGATATTCGAACACCAGTTCAAGTTGGTTGCAAGACCATGTATGTATGTCGTAGGAGGGAAGCTCCAGCCAAAGAAAGCCAAAGCCGCAGTCGTGGTGGAAGGCGGGGTGTGTTGCTCTTCTTCAATTCGCGCGAGACCTGCCTGCCTGCCTGCGTTCGTTCGTTCGTTCCTTTTCGTTCATTCTGTTCGTTCGTTTGTTCGTACTGCGTAGGACGCGTTGGAACACTACACTACACTGCATTGCCTTAGGTTAGGTGAGATAGAGATGGTTCTTGGAGCCCGCCAACCACGGGTCGAGGGGGAGAAACGATCCGGGACCGCGATGTAGTGTAGAAAAGAAATCTCCGGGTTGTAGGACCTGATGCGAGCACCCACCCATCCATTCATCCACAAGCGCGGCTCTGCTTTCGTTTTTTCAATACTGGATCTCGTCGCACAGAGAAGAGCAGAAAGGCGATAAAAATCGGTAACACTTTTGAGTCTAACGTTGTGTCAGAATGAGGGGGAGGAAGGGAGGGAATGAGCGGGGGTTTCGTACGCCATGATTATGACACATCACGAGACTAGCACTGGGTAGGCTTATGACCAGTTAGTGGTGGTACGAGAGGGTGAGAGAGGGAGAGACCAAAGAACCCGTTAAGCTTCAGCGACTGAGTCCCTGTATGGTGTCACCTTACTATCTGTTTCCTTCTCTTTTAAAGAGACGAGGGAATCCGATTCCCCGTGGCTGGCAAATCGGATTAGACACGACGAAATCCCCATCAAGGCCCCCCAACAAGGTCGAAAGCCGATTGATCAGTTCTATTCCATTCTGCCTACTCTTTCTACTATCCATCGTACATACATACACACACAGTCCATACGAAAAAGCCAAGGTTGCATTTCATGTGAAATGCAACAAGCAATGAACCTCGCAAACTGCTTATCTAACCCGCCTCTACCTACTTTACTTACAGTAAGTACGTACCTATTGTCAATCATTTCTACGGGATCGGTCACAATGGGGGTGTGTGTGGGTGTGATCAAGGATAACAACGAAAGGGGGGGAGGCAGGGGGGCAAGAGGCCATGTGTCGCGGGAAGAAGCAAAAAAAGAAAGCCGACAGGGCTGGCTCCCATACCCATCCCATACGACGAACCCTGTCCCAAAATCCCGTTCCGTTCCGTTCGTTAGGCGCGGGCGAATGAATGATGAGTGCCAATGGTTTCACGATCGATTTCGCTTAATGGCTGATGTTGATTACCGTGTGTGGCGGCGGCGTCGTTGCTCCATTTTCTTGCTATCCATTCGACTCGCTAGAAGAGGGCATGGTGGTCATGGGATGAGCACGATAGGAGATGAGACGATGGGATGAGCAAAGGAGAAGAAGAGGAGGAGGAGGAAGCGAAGGGGGAATAGAGGAGGATAGAGGAGGGGGTAAGATGCGTGCATACACACACAGAGAGAGCGAGTGAGAGAGAGAGAGACAGAGTGAGAGAGAGAGAGCACAAGAGAGTGAGAGTAAGAGAGACAGAGGGAGACGGAGAGAGGACGACAGAGCGAGAGAGAGAGAGAGAGAGAGAGAAAGAGATATGGAAAGAGAGACGAGATGGAAAGAGGGGGCAAGCACACTAGGCCTGCCCTATGTGAGACAGATGGAAGGAAATGGACGACGAGGAAACGGGGAAACTGGAAACTGCGTGGCATATTCATTCGTCCCTGCCTGTTCATTCGACAGGACCCTGATCACCCGCTCCCTACCACCACCTCCCTCTCTCAGCGTCCGTCATCTGCTGTTTGCCATGACACAAGCCCCAAAGTCAAGCCCGGAAGCCCAACCTGGAACCCCCCAAGCCCAAGCCGACACCCACGCCCACGCCCACGCCCACGCCTCCTCCTGACACGGCATCTCTCCTTTTCCCCCCATCCCATCGCTTCAATCTCTTTCCCTCCTCACCGACCCCCCCGAACCCGTAGGGCAGCGGCTTCTGTTTCATCCTGTGCGAGGGTTTCCATGTACGTGCGAAGATCACCAGCCTGCTTCGTCGAGCCCGTACTGCACTGAGGTGTACTGCTTCCGGCTCCTTGCCGTCTGCTCTCTCTGATCGGGCCAGCCAAGCTCATACATAACTGATAACCAGGAGACGCAATCCGATTGTCGTACCACGCGAGATCCCCCCCGCGTGTTCGCTGGTTGGATGGAGGACGTGGCCGAGCCAGATTGACTCGACCGAGCCGCTTCCTTCTCATTTACATGTACGCCGTTCTACCGCACGGCCAAACTGGTCACACTGAACCCGCGTAGAGACGAGAAGTGCATTCCTTCATCACCTTGTCCATTGGGCTCGGTTCCTCTCGCCCCCCCTTTCCAGGCAGCCAGACCGACAGACCGACCGAGATCCGACCCTCCCGGAACGAAGCTGGCCTTTCTATTATTATCATTATCATTACAATTATCATTATTATTGTTATTATTACTATTATTGTTGTTGCTGTTATTATCTTATTCTATTTTATTTGTATTATCTGAATTTTACGACGTTTTTGGCCTCGCCAAATACACTTAGTCGTATCAGGAATCTAAAGTACCGTAGTATCGGCAATGGACGAGCCGACATCGAGGAAGAGGGTCAAGGCGACGGAACCTCGCCCGCCCACAAGAAAGAAGAGACTACACCCGAAGTCCCCGTCGCCGTCGCTTTCACTGTTACCCGAGCCCCACTCGACATTCGGGGAGGGACAAGGCGCTGCAGCTCCAGCCCCTACTTCCGTTCTCTTCTCCCAATTCCCTTTCAGTACCACCTCGGTTGTTAATGACACTTGCATGGTCTGGGAGGATCCGAGCAGTTGGGGCACCTCCATGCCCCTGGATCCGCTGAATCCGCTGACGAGCTGGAGTCGTGACGATGCCGTCGCAACGACGAGCTTCGCGGGATATGAGACGGCGAGCTTCGCCTTGCCCGCTTCAAACGAAGAGCTAACATTCCCCTTCCTCACCGACCAGAGCGGTGCCGTCGTTGCTGGTATCGAGATTGATAACGGAGCGGGTGGCGGAGAGGATGGTGGTCGGCCTCCTAATAAGTCCTTCGAAAAATGGCAAGATGCCGCTCATGGCAGCATGCCACATATCCATTCTTCTTCTTCTGTTGGCTTCCTTACTCACCCATCCATGTCTTACACGGATGCCCACATCCACGCCCCTGGCAACGCCCAATCGACTGACCTGATCGAGCACTTCTCCCCGGTGAGCGACCTGGCCAACTTGAACTCGGGTTTCACAAACGATTTTGGGGTTGCGGGCCCTGCCTTTGATCATCCACTAATTGAACCCCCTGGGACGTCTGTGTTCCCTCCTGGAACGCCACACATTGCTGAGGGGGTCTCTTCGGAAGCTAGCTCTCATTTCCCGGGTCCTTATTATCATCTTGGGCATGCCCTGCATGTAGACAACTATCTCAGCGAAGATGGGTTCGGCCTCTTTGGCAATCCTGGTTCCTGGTATGAGGCGGGCGTGCCGGGGCCCTCGCTTGATCACACTACGACTGCTATTCAATTCTCCTCTGATAATCCCTCGTTTCTTGTTGGCGAAGTGGGAGCCGAGAAAGGCCCTGAATTAGCTACCGTGGTCTTTGGTAGTAGCAGCGGCGTCGTCTCCGACTCCCAGAAGCTCTTGGCAAGCGGGGCAAGGCATGAACGACCCCGTCGTCCTCGAGGACAGCTAATGCCGAAGGACCGCGAAGAGACGAACAAAACACGTAAATGGAAGGCCTGTATTCGTTGTCGTATGCAAAAGATCCGGGTAGGTTACCTTGAAAGCGATGATGAAGGCGACTCATAACATGTTACACGAATTGATGCTATATAACAGTGCATACCCGATCCTGGCAAGCCCGAAACGGAGAACTGCCTGTGTTGCAGGAAAGTTCTGGTGCTCGAGACCAAGAAAGTCATCCACCGTATCCCCTGTCTCCGATGGAACCTCAACGAGGTCGCCCTGTTCCGCATGGGCGGCCTAGGACTCACAAAGCGATGGGTGGGCGTTTGCGTTGAGAACATTCCAGCTAGCGACTGGGCTAACGAACGGGTTATCACCATCGATGTTCGCATCACGACACTTCTCTGTGACCCTATCTCGCTCAGGGTGCGGAGATTTAAGCCGAACAGCACAGACGTTCAACATCGCTATGTGAAATATAAGGAGACAGAACCACCCATACGGGTAACAGTGCCAACCTATGCTCTCGCCGATGTCGACTCTACCTCGGAAGAATATCGATATTATGTCAGGCAAAATGCCGAGGAGGCTATCCGTCGATTCGCAAGAGACGAGAATGTTAGCGAATTTGTGAGGCGGACGTTTTCTGTCGCGTGAGTAGCGCATGCTTCGAATCCCTTTCACTTCGCAGCTCTACCCAGGGCTATTTTCAAGCCATATGGGTATCTGCATAGACAAGCACCGCAACAGGTCGAACCAAATAGATTGAGCTAACACCGAGCCTTCGCGCCTAGTCTGAGCCATGGCGCGAAAGCGGCGCATAAAGACTTCGGGAAGGCCAAGGGAGACCCGGCCAAGCTGTTCCGGAACTACTTCCGGCTATGGCTCGCTTCGCGTAGGTCCAGTGACCCTTCTCATGTTGTTAACGAGGTCGGGTACGAACTAACGCTCACGAGGCTTCACCCTTGGGACCGCGTACATGACCCACGGCGACGAGCAGATGGAGGGCAAGGCGCCAATGGCGGACTGGACGGGAAAGAAGTACATACCGAGAATGATCACGGCCCAGTTCGACTCGATCGGGTACAAGCACGTGCTGGTGAAGCTGAAGAGAGAGGTCCTTGACGAATTGTGGCTCCTGATGCAGAAGCGCACTGACACGACGTTCTTCAGCGTCTATCTGATTGTCTTCATGATGCTGCATGAGGTTGCGGTGGTGTGCCAGGACCGCCGGCGACGTGCAAAGGCGCATAACATGAAGGTGTGAGGCTCGTTTCGTCACATCGACTTGTTTCGTTTCCCTTTGTCTACTTTCCAGTCGTCGCGTGCGCTACTAACTTGTTGGCCCGCTCACGACAGACGTATTATGATCTCGAAGAGGTCACGGCCAATATCAAACATGGGGCCGACATCATCCTGGGCCACTGGCACTACTACAAGGGCGACCTCGACCCGCTGGCGATGAGCGAGGCCAGCCTGGTCAGGGCCTTTGGCGAGGATTCGATCGAGGAGATCCGGCTCCTGAAAGCCACGTGCCAGAAGTACGAGCACATCAGTAAGTGTACTTTCCGGGGCGGACTTCCCAGCACAGCGCCCGAGACTCGAAATGAAACACAGCTAATGCCCAGTGGACCGGTTGGGGAAGAAGCCGCGGAGCGAGTCGGACTGGCAGGACCCGATGTTCCTCGTGGCGCAGATGTTTGAGGCGAACTGGCGGCCTTCGGTGAGCTGTTGGCCGTGATACTGATGAGACGCGGAGTTTGTGGCGTTTGGGGAGTCTAGGGGTCTGGATTTGATATGTGAGATTGGAGAATCAGATTGAAGACCGGATATTGGTGGATGGGCTGGGACATATATACCCGGATGCCTGTTTTCATTCATTTGGTGTATGCGTTTAGGTGGTCTCTTCTGGTGGTCTATGTTGGTGATGTGTGTTGGTCCCGGAGGAGTGAGCAGTATGTATATCACGGGATCTTTGTCAGTCTGCTAATCAGCCAGGTAGGTGAATGAATGGATAAGGTATGGGATATAGGTTGGGCATCTACTGAAGTACCTCAGTATGACATTTAATGATACTTCAATAGGTCTTTGGACAACTTGATTTTAAATTACATTTAACTAACGTTTTCACTTCTTCCTTACGAAGTACATATATATATCCCTATGCAGATCCTACGTTCTCTCCAGGAGATAAAATACCACCCGGCGAGGCAGAACGGGCAGCTGCCGATTGCATTGACAGCTAGCCTAACTTAGATTCCCCACCACTACCCCACTACCGGCAGCTCTTATATGTGCTACACTAGGTACAAAGTTACCGCTAAACCTGTTAGAGAACCACCAAAGTCGCCAGATTGCTTCATTTCAACTCTCCAGTCCCAAGCACAAAGTACATGTGCCTAATCTAAATACCTACATACGCTCATTGAAGGGACACTGCCCGCCTAACCCTTACTTATAAACCTCAACAATAGCAACGGCGATAGAATAGGTCTTCAGTGTCTGCGAGTCTAATTGCTCAACTCGGCTCCAAGACGAAAACCGTCTCGTCTCTTTCGCTTTTTCTCTCCTCCTTCTGCCACCGCCGAGCCGAGCTCACGCCACTTGGCAAGTTGGCCAAAATAAGTGTACGAATTAGTTGCACACGAAAGTAATCCGGCACAGTTATATCGAGAGAGCCGAGATCGAAGGAGGATCAACTGTCTTCCTGTCGTCGATTCATCGATTCGTCGACCTCGCTCGTACATCGCTACCGGACGGAACCGGAACCAACGTCGACCGTGATATATCTCCCTCGCTCTCGACCCGTCCCGACAGCCAGCCATCCATCATGTCAGACCTCGACACGTTCTCGCTGCTCCCGCTCCAGATCGACCCGCAGTCCAAGGCGGTGAGCACACCCTCGGGCTCGCGGACGCTGCAGGCGGAGCTGGCGACGCTCAACGCGCTGCACCGGGCGATGGTGGCGCTCGAGACGCCGCACCACGTGCCGCCGCCGCCGGTGCCGGTGAACCCGAAGCGCAGCGCCAACATCACGAAGCTGCGGGAGAGCGGCAACGCGGAGCAGCGCAAGGGGCGCCACGCCGAGGCCGCCAAGCTGTACGGGCTGGGCCTGCAGATGGCGCTCGGCAGGCCGCTGTGGGAGCCGCAGGGCCTCGTGCGCGAGGAGGTCGCGGGGCTCTACGCGAACCGCGCCCAGGCGCACATGAGCATGCTGGCGTGGCCCGAGGCCGCCGCCGACGCCGAGGCCAGCGTCGAGGCCAAGAGGGTCGGCAACTCCAAGGCCTGGTGGCGACGGGGGAAGTGCCTGCTCGAGATGGGCCGCCTCGACGAGGCCCGCGAGTGGGTGCGCAAGGGCCTCGAGCTTGAGGGCGAGGAGGCCGAGCTCGTCGCCCTGTTGAAGGATATCGAGGCCAAGGTGGATAAGACGAAGACGGCCGCCGCCGCGGCCTTGGCGTAGGACGGAGCTAGCTAGGAGCTACGGCGATCATCAGAGGGGAAGGGAGAGGGGAAGTAGGCAGGCCGGGAAACGGGCTTACTGCTTTCGCTTCAGGCGACGACGACGGTTGCTGCCTCGCCTCACTCCTCCCGGTCCCGGAATGGCGTTCAGGTTCAGGTTCAGGCGTCGGCAGTGCTATGAATGAGAAACGTCCGGATTATTGCATGTCCATCGGATCAGAGTCGGGTTTTCACGATGGGTTGGAGATTGCTTGAGTGTAGGAAAGGAGATAGACACACAGCGCTCTCGAGTAATGTGACTACGAATGGGGATACTATGGATGGGAACGGAGATATGATTCGTTTCAATCAGGATCTTTCACGACGCCATTAGGGCATGCGAACCCCGTCACCAGTCATCAGTCACCGGCAAGTATGTACATATCTAGATATACGACCCCAATTTGTCACGTTTTGCGAGTCGTGGACTGCTAGGCAAGCTTATATTGATGTTGCCCTCCAGCATCTCTGAATAGCAGCAGACATTGTCTTTTATTTTTTTTCTTATAAAAATGAACGGTTGAACCCCCGTTCCGGTGGCAGATATAGATATATGATATATGGTATAGTAAGAAACAGCATGCATGACCTGGATGCCTGCCTGCTTGATGCCTGATGCTGTGATAGGGGTGATTGGATTTGATGGATAGGAAACGTCCTGTCTAAGCGGCTTGAGAGTATATGCCCCCAGCCCTCTAGATCGACAGAACGCGCGGCCGTAGAACTGCTGCTCTTCTTCACCTCCTCCTTCTTCTTCTTGATATTCATCTCCGTCGTCGCCGTCGTCCGTCGGCTTTATTAGTATTTGTATGTATGTAATGTAATGTAATGTTCGGTAGCCGTGCATTGCCAGCCTGTGCCGGCTCCGAGAGTTGAGTTGGGGGGCCCGGCCCATGGTATCGTAATAACGACCAGGGCAACGACCACAATGTTGACCTTGGTCCAGTTTCTCCGCCTGCCTACCCTCCTTCTTTCCCCCCTACTGTCCATCCGTTTATTCATCTGTGTGTCTGTGTGTTTTTCCGTCTGCTCTCGTCAAAATTCGGTCACGCGTAACCCACATTGCACGTCACCGACCAGACACACACTCCTCTCATACGTCTTTAATAATTCCTCAAGCTCATCATCTTCTTGGCGAGGAAGAAGAGTTCCCTCTTCACTCCACCACCAATCGTCAATTGCCGTTTGTCTCTCTGATCGAGAAGACAACTCCGCTCGTCTCTTTCTTTCTTTCTCTCTCTCCCTCTCCTCCTCCTCCCACCCCCTTCACCCTCCCCTACTTCCAGATCTACTGCGCCATCTTCTCCTTTATCTTTTCGCTCATCAGGCTCTGCTTCCGCGGGCGCATGACGGCGTCCTGGCTGGTCATGCGGCGGTCGAGGGCGCGCTCGAGCTTGGCGCCCAGCGCCAGCTTGCTCAGGTTGGCCGTCTTCTCCTCGGACAGGACGACGCGCTGCATGGAGAGGGCCTTGTTCTCCATGCGAGCCAGGCCGGTCTCGATGTTCCGGATCTCAGCGTGCGCCGAGTCCGTCGTCCGCACCGTCGGCGCGAACGAGGGGGCCATCGTGCTGTAGGTGCTCAGGCGGTAGGAGGCGCGGGGCGAGGCGACCTGTGTGGCGTAGCCGATGATGTTGGTGTCAGTCGGGAAGCATTGGGAAAGAAGATGGAAGAGAAGGGTAAAGACAGAGATGGAGAAAGAGAGAGAGAGAGCGTTTACGTTGCGAAAAAGAGAGCAAGGGTGGTAGTAGTAGTGTTAAACGCTTCCGTGTGCAAAACCGAAGGTTTATATATGCATCGTAGGCGTAGATGAGTGTGTATATATGATGTATGATATATGATTTACATATATATGTGTATCTCCCGTTTGAATCGGGGAGAGGGGAGAAGACGGACGTACCGAAGGCGCCATGATGGGGCGAGATGAATCTAATGAGGTACGCATCTTATAGGATACGGAATGTCGTAGGCGAGTCGAAACGGGTGGACTTGGGATGTTCTGGTGATCCGATCTTCTAAGTTTACGGCGAGTCGTCGCGTGACTCGTGTGGTTCTGGAGCCGAAAAAGGGGCGCGCACGCGGCTTTCTTTCTTTTCTTTTTTTCTTTTTTTCCTTTTCAGGGGTCCTTTGAAGATGCGAGTAGTAGTCGTGGTGTTGGTGGTCTCTTGTTGTTTTTGTTTTGTCTAGCTGTGGACAAAAGAGTCAGGGCTGAACAATGGATAGTTAGGGTAAGTAAGGTAGGTATTTGATAGGTGGACGGAGAAGTGAGAAGACAAAGGATGGGAAACAGCCCGAGGTGGGACGATGGCTTATGGGACACTACAATTGATAAGAGAACTCGGTAGTACCTAGGTAGGTAATGTTTGCTAATACGTACCTTGTCGGTATCACGGAAGGGCAAAAAAGACGGGAGGGAAAAGGTCGGAAGGGTTGGAAGTCAATCAATCCATCACGTCGCCACTTTAACGGCTGTCATAAGGGACCGTCTCGAATATATACTGGAGAATGTCCACTTCTCACGCTAATTTAGTTATATGGTACTTTTCGTACGCTAGGTAGATGTACTTGCTAGATATGACCAGGACCTTTGTGATGGAATACTGGGAAGCCTAAGCTCGGAATATACTTAGGTCGAACTTTTGAAACCAAACTACCTTGCATGGCCCACGGGGCTGAGTTGGATACTGGAAGTGATCAACTCTTTAGTACCCGCCTACCTTCTTCGGATGTACCTGGGTTAGGTACATACAAGTAGGTATGCTACCTTGGTATATCTTGTAGGTGTACATTTCTGTTTGGGCCAGAGAATCCATCTACTGATAGGTATTGATAGGTAGATCGTCGTATCAGTAAAAGCGAACAGTTTATAAAAGAGCTGGATTCCTGTCCGGGTATGTCCTCTTGCCTTGTGGGATTGAATTGATCGTATAAGATGAGGGAAATGATCCTAATCTTACTACTAGAAACTGTAACATGAAAGGGGTTGAAAACACCGAGAGCGTGGGGAGGTAGCATCGTTAGGTCACATTGGAGCCTAAAAGCAGCAGAAGGCTAGACCTGGTAGGCCCATGCATAGGTACTTAAGGTACACTTCATGTACCTACCTACATCCAATGTAGGTAGGTGCCATGTTTGTTGCCGTGCCATGTGCTGGCCAGGGGTTGCGCAGATCGTGGCTCAAGTTAAGACAGGCAGGCCTAGCCTTATGTGCCTTAAGTACCTCTTAGGTAAAAGGTTGCAAATATCTGCGTCTTTCTCAACCTAAAGTGATACCTCGATTCTACCTAAGGTTAGGTACGTGCTAAACTACCCGCAAAACGTGGTTTTCATGTAAGTGCACTCTTTTCAAACTGCTGCTAGTTGTAGTCGGCACCCAGCCATACGGTACCTAGGTCCGTCTTTTCTGTTAACCCCAAATTTTGCCCATCATAGGTGTAGTACGCTTACCCAGGTAGGTAGCACACTACGGGCACCTGTTCGAGGCACTTTATAGACGGGACCAAAATGATTGCATGACTTTACACTAAAAAGCCGATACCCAGGAAATATGACGTAGAGGTATACTGAAGAGATCTCAAGGGGCATCTACACTACCTACCTACACATGTATGTAGGTAGGTACACTACTTCGTAAGTATCTTTTAAACGAACACGGCCAGATATCCCGAGCAAAATAACACCTACTGGGAGCTTATGGCACTTACACACATTAGACTACCTAAGTACCTAGGTACACTTAGATTGAATCTCCTGATAAGGTATACCTATCCTGCTAGCAAGACCTACGCAAGAAGGTAAGTAACTATGTCAGTGTTTGAGTCAACTTCGTACTTATAATAAACTTACTTGCATCAGCTCACTCACTCACTTGCATGCATTGGTCTGTTGGAGCTGAAGATGCTGGTTCCAAATTATGACTTCATAGCGCCAGAGCGGGCAGTCTATCAACCTCAATAGTGTGTGCCTAGCATAACATAACCTACATAGGTAATGGGCTGCAGACGTGGTGTAGGTTTGGTTAGCGCTGGTCGCTAGGTGAGGGAAAGTCGGGTCTTGGAAGAAAACCTTTGATTAATTCAAAGAATCGAAATGAAGATTTACATTACTTACCTGGATAATATATCAAGTCAATGCACACCCGTTTCTTCGATACCTAATTTAAAGGCAAAGGGCAGGCGTTTACTTCGTATCCTCAATCTCTTAACCAGAATAAAGTACCTAGGCTCTATTCGAAGTAGGCAACTACTGTAGTCTGTTAAGTTGAATTTATTAGGCGTCGGTGTTCCCTATGTAGATATTTGTGAGCAGGTGCAACGGACAGTGTACTGTATTTGACTACCCCTCACGGTGGATTCCTCGTCCTAGATTTCTCACCTCTACAACATCAATACTTCGTAGGTATCTCAACCAAGTCGCTGCAACATTTATTATGTGGCCTTCGGGCCTTTCGGGTGCGGAATGAATTCCCGTTTATCCATTCATCCATTCCCTCATGCTACTCGCCCGTTAGCAAATGATCACCATGTAGGTATGCGCTTCGTCTCGGCACTAAGCCACGGATTGCGAAAATAAGTAATGCTCTTGTCTGGAGAACACGTCATTTTACCTTTCTTTCGATCCTGATTCCTACCTCTATGTGTGTGGACTCCACACTGTAGTATGGGGAATCGTGTAAGTGAGGGGTCGAGACATGGCCCAAACAGGCATATATGCAGTCATCATCCTGCGTTCGGTAACACAAATGCGTTTTGAAGGTGCTTTCCTGCTGAGCCGATACCAGGGGCTCGATACACTATACACTGCCTACCTACACTAGCACGCCTCCTCTCGTGTGTGTGGTGGCATGTCAATGTCAGACTACTCTGGCGCCCACTTTTCGCGGAGAGGAGCGGCATCATCTGAATAGGCAAGTGTCTGCAGGGTCTGGTCGAGCATCGCTGATCACGAGTCAAGCTAGGGGCACCCAGATACCTAGTGTAGCGTGAGATAGGTTGATGCCAACTCTCTAACCGCCCGCAAGAGCCTCTTGTGCCGCCGAGTACGAACCCGAGCCCTGGGTTGGGCTCCTCGCTTTTCCATAAGCTCTCGTCTCGAAGCAGCCCGATGGGAAACATGAGTCGTCGTCCATTTCACATGGCGTCTAGGTATATCATATATGTACTAGGTCCACCTACCACAGACCCAGCACGTGGCACCGTCGTGCTCTTGTAGATCGGCAGGGATCAGACTCTATAGGGGTAGGTAGGTAGCCTGTAGGTATCCTGCCGACATCTCACTGCCGACCCCCTACTGTTTACATCTTGAAACAGTCGGTCCCATCTATGAATTGGGTAAGTCCATACGGGCACAGGTCTGCTGGGTTGTTCCATATGTCGTTTATAGGCCGTGATCTGCGTTCTCGAAACACGAGATAAGAAGAAGACAACAATAAGCATACGGTTCTTTAGCCAACCGTCATCGAGGCGATGATGCAGACTATGTCGGCTTTCCTTATCCGTCAATACTTGTCGACTATGTTTGGAACATACGCCGTACACGTACTTGTATCACCCCCTCACCTGCAGGCTTCGCACGTGGCAGCAAGGGCATTAAGGGCATCGAAGGCACTGGCATGGTAGCGATTGATATTTCCGCTATTGCCAATCATGATGAGGATGGATGCCTCCCATTGCAACCCACCATCAGAGACCGACGGACTTCAGTTGGCTAGGCATCTCACGGGGCAACAGAGGCCAAGGGCAAAGGGGCATCGCCATTGCGTATCATACGACTGTTGTGCGCTATTATTCCCTTCCGATTCTCTCCTTCGAAGGGCTGCCTTACTATGCCACCACGGATTATAATAGTCAACGACATCAATCATGTTGACCTGAATTGTCTTAGGAAACCTGTGCTGACCTGTTGCACCTAACCAGCGTTTCGTCTTATTTCCCGAGTAACCAGCAAGCAGTCTTCTGGTAATCTTGAATCCATGGACACACCATACAAAGACGCTACGATGCGCAACATCAGCCGTCTGAGCACTCTTCGCAAACTTATCCTCTCCGCGTGACCGCAATCATGCAAGCCATACTCCCCTACTTCAACAGCTCCCAGATCCTTAAACCGATATGTATCTAGGGGGATGTGGCGTTGCAATTCTCAAACTAAGCAGTCATTTGCACGACTGTTATGCAACTTCATATTTCATTCGCTTTCCTGTTTTTCTTTTCCCGTCTCTAATCTGGGAATTTTGTCGTGCTGTCCGGCAAACACTACTAGTTATAGCGTCGTATAATCCGCTACCTATCGGACCTCTGAGTGGCCTCATGAAGTTGTGGCCTCCCATCAGCAAGCTAGCTTGCTTCTGAGCCCGTGCTGAATAGCGTGGCTGCTATCAGGCCTAATGGGTTGGCGGTGGTGACTCGCACAACGCAGACTATCACCAACTAGCAGCTAGAATGCGATTATATTGCACTCTATGGCATTGTTCGCGGCGTTCAGCATGAACCCTGTTGTTTCCAAACCGGCCACGAGCAGGGATATATAGCCAGCTTATACGTGGCCGGAGTGAGTAAGCAAGCAAGCGACTGTTCCAACGACGACTCCTTCGGCACCAATCGAATCCTGACCTTCCCAATAACCTTTTTGTTTCGCTCTCTTCCTATTCGCGAGAGAGGATTCATACTAGTACTGGCCTCGATGCCTGTTTCCTTTCTTACCCCCACCTGATGTCTTCGTCTTCACCGTGAGATAATCAACGCTGGTGTCGTACGACGACTTGCGTGAGCCCCGCGAGGTATGTACTGCTGAGGACGACGCAGGAGCTGCCAGCTCATCTTCCTTGACGACAGCCGTGAAGCCCCCGCCGTACTCGTACGTCGGGGTTCGTCTTTGCCCGGAACTTCTGCTACTGCCATGGCTCTTGCGACCTGTTCTGGCCTTGCGGAGCTCGGCAAACGAGATGTCTGGGCTTGAACCCCTTGAGGACGCTTCAGTCGGCGAGTTAGCATGACAGGGTTCAATTTTCTTTCCAAGAACGCTCGCACAACTAACGATAACGGCTACACATGCTGCAGCAACCATGGCCGCAGGGCACATTCATATCCTCCATCCTCTTCATGACGGGATTCCAATTCATGGCCAGCCTCTGGGCGGTACACCACCCCTGAGTGTTCGGCCCCTGCCCGCAGACGCAGCACTGCCAGCTTCCCTTGAGTCCCTTGAAGTTGCAGTTCTTGAGAGGGCAGTCCGAGTTAACGGGCTGGGCGGTCGAATATATTGGGTTGGCGCACGGAGTCTCGTAGCCCGTCGACAAGTCAAAAATGGCCTCCGGACAATATAGCCACTTGACCGAGGTGTGGGAGCAGGGGTGGTAGTGAGGATGCCCGTGGCACATGATGGATGATCTGATGCTGCTGTGAGGCTGGTGGCTTCGGAAGAGGGGAGGCAGCACGGAATCCGCGAATACAACCAACGATGGGCCGTTAAGTGATCTCTGGAATCATTATCTACTTGAGGTCGCGAGCTCTTATATGCGGCTCGCTCGCTGACTAGCCCGTCCTTCCAGCTTGACACACTCGGGATGGTCCTGGTTTTTTTTTTTCGTGTTCATGCCGAACCTCGACTGCTTGGTGATTCATCAGCATCAGCATGGCCTGAGTACAAAAAGCACGAAGCAACGAGGCACGAAGCTGACTAGCACAAAAAAGCATTGCGCCAGCTTTCTGCAACCCGACAACACATCAGCGGGTTTCTTTTTATTCAGAGACAACCATGAAAGAAGAGAGACAGCAACATGACGTTGATCAGCCTCAACGCCCCCCCGGTCTCAGGGAGAATTTCTCTCCTCCAACCCTTCAGCATCCAGACAATGTCAATGTTCGAAATACGCATATCACGAAAGCCACGACCCTAGCTCTTTCGCGGCCCACTCGCATATGTCTCCCAACTTTTCTTTTTTTCTCTCCTCCCCCCCCTCTCGGCTCATCGCACCCTTTCTCAACCTAGTGACGTACCAGCGCTATCTATTCGGCATGCAGCCTCCCGCCTCCGATCTAGATCGCGGGCGCATCGACCCGTATACCAGGTTGCTGGACTTGAGTGCCCATAGGTACGCAGCCCTTGGAAGTCCTTCAGCCTCTCGCGTAACCCCAGACCCAGTCTCGTCAGAGATAGTGCGTTCTATATTGCATAGGGGCTTTTCTTTTTCTTTCTATTATGGCCTGCTGGAGATCATCGGTACTCCCCCCCCTTTTCCCCGCCCCTGTTGTCTTGGGAGCAGTATGAGAGAAAAGAAAAATTTCTTTGGTAACTCTCTCCCCCCTGCCAATTCATGTTCATCCGCCGGTCGATAGCAGCGCATGTTTCATCAGATCTCCTCCTCCCGCCCGCATTGCTACCGAAATGCCCGAGGCCATCGTATTATGCTGCGCGCCCCTTTTTTGTGTTTTGTGTGATGGCGGCGTTTCCCCAGCCCAGCGAACCAACTCCCTACACGATTACTGATCATCCTAACGCCTCGACGCCTCGCCCATGCAGTGTTGGTGGCAAGGGTGGTAATCAGCAGAACTCAGACGACCTGGGTATACCCGACCCCCAAGCGCTGCCATCAATTCTATCATCAGCCCAGTTGCTAATGGGACGTAATTGATCACAGCTCAGTGCGTGCTTTTTTGTATACGTATTTTTGAGTATATATGTGTCGGTGTGTGTGTGTGTGTGTGTGTCTCCAGTGTGTGAGTGGTTCTTAATTGAACTCACACATGTCTCTAACTCGTTCCACTATACAGCCAGTCATTCGATAGGGGGCTTGAAGTCGACCTCGCAGTACCACCCATATCTCTCGCCGGTTACATTCGCCTCGAGTGACTTGCGCACACCGCGGGTCAGGTTGTTGTGCTGTTTAATGCTCGGCGGCAGCCTCGCATGTCTCACAGCAGATGTGATCGCACCGATATTCCTGCCTATCGATGATCATGATGCAACTGCAGCGGCCTGAGACGGATCAGCTATTCGGGCACAGCCACACAGCGCAACGCGTACTTCTCGATGCTTGGCAGCAGACCTTTCTCGTTCCACTCCTTGCCGCACCAGCAGCAGTTCCAGACCCCCCCACGTGCCTCGAACGGACATCTGGCCAAGGGGCACCGGATATGCGCGCCAAAGTCCGGCGGCGGTGGCCAAGGTACCGAGTTGCGGATGCATCCCTTGCAGGTCCTTCGTTCTCTTCGAGATCGCGGGTTCAGAGGGGGTGCATCCGGACAGTAGAGCGTCCGAGTGACGACGTGCTCGCACCTCAGAGTGTAGGACGTTTCCGTGCACATGTGTGTTTTTGAATCTGAATCTGCCTTTCGAGTTGAAGCTGGATTGGGCATGTATGTATGTATGTATCATGAGATCAAGGCTTGTCTTAGTTCAGGTCATTCTACAGAACAGAATCTGGACAATGGTTGGTTCTCAGGGGTAAGGTAAGTAAGGTAGGTAAGTCATAGACTCATGTTGTCGCTTCGTTCCTTCGAAAAACTGGGAGCCGGTCTGATAGCTATTTCTCGATCGACAATCCTTTACGCTTCAATGGCGGCTTTTATATACACGAATTTTGCGCCTACATTGCCTCCTATATCATGGATCTTAATATTGACTGCACTAGGAGAGAATCAGCGTCGTCAACCAATGCAACGTTCTGCTTGGTAAAGCAAGACTCTGGGCCATGATCCGGCTCGACAGCCACGGCCTTGGGAATCTTGGAATACGCCTCACCGTTCTCATGCTGGGGAATGCATGTCCTAACGATATGAATACGAGGAGGATAGGGCTCTTCGAAGAACTTTATTGATTCATCGGCTTGGTTCGGCAAGATCCCAGTTGGCTCAGAGACGGACAGTTCGGCAAGCAGCCGTCCATCATGATCTTCAGAAGCAGGAATCAATATGTGTATCCGGAAGAAAAATGATGCCAATAGAACTCGGTCATGAGGACGGACCAGTACTTGCGATAACCTCTACATGAGCGTTCAAACAGAGCAGCAGACACGACCGATTCCATTCTGATATATATTTGAATTCTGGAGTCGCTTGGTGCCAATACCAACCCCGGTTGATGATATATAGAAACATCCTTATCTTTCAGGTCCCATGCCCAGCCACAACACCTCACAAGCATGATACCCGCTATCGCAATCCCGATCTAGTTCTAATATAGTAGTAATCGCAAGTGATGGATGACCAAAAACGCCAACTAAGAAAAAGAAGGGAGAAAGAAAGCCGCCCTGCTCTGCTCCCGCTCTAGGGAAGAATTGGGATGAAAGAGAGAGGAAAAAAGAACGCCTCGTTTTTCTCCCTCCATCCTGGGACCTAGACATCCATTCGACAGTTTCGGCAGACGACATGATAGCAGAGGGCATCAGGGACTTTCCTCATGGGGTGAACACACCACCTGAAGGTATTCCCGCCGCGGCTGCAGCGACAGCAGATCCACCGGCCGCCCAGCTCGTCAAGCCTGCACCCCCCGGACGCGCAATGTTGGGACACGAGGCAACCACCCGTCGCACAAGGGTTCGCGTAGTCGATCCCCACGGCGGGATCGTACTCCGGCGCGTGCGTGAGCTCGTCGCAGGGCTGCTGGACCAGCTGGTAGTCGCCCGGCCCCGCACCCATGCTCATGCTCATGCTCATGCTCATGCTCACTGGCACGCTCGCGCTTACCGGCCGCAGGGCCAGGGCGTTGTTGTTGTTGTTGTTGTTGGGGATGGCTGCTACCGTCGAGTTCTCGCAGAAGGAATAGTGCACGGCGTGCTCGACGCCCCGGGCGCACGGCGCCACATGGTGGTAGTGTAGGTAGTAGTATGTGCACATCGTCGCTTGCACCCGACAGGGGGGTTGAGCATGCGCTCTCGCTCCTCTTATGGGGAAGGGAGGCCTTTTGTTGGGTGGTGAGTCCGTCGGGGTGCCTGAGCTAGCTGACCGATAGAAGGAGGGTAGTCCATATGTGTAAGTAGGTAGGCAGTAAGTAGGGTGTGTGTTGGGTTCACTTGGCATGAGGAGACTGTATCGGACTCAATGTCAGGGAGTATCCTCCCTCTTCTCTTGAGGATCGATCCGTCAACGTGTCAGGTTCTGTCGTCAATGGTAATCAGACGCTATGGTATTATCGAGCCAGATACAAGGGGCTCCCTGGTCCTCTTCGGACTCGGTGCTTGGGACCTTGGGCGCGAGATCCCAGGAGGGCGATGGCGACCGGAGCACCGATAATTATCGAGTTTGGGAGACGAATTCTGTCCCGGGTACTACGACTCTCGGACTATGCGCTCCTCTACAGCCTCTCTAGGCTACAGCGTCGATGGCGCGGGACGGTCGGACTGGGTGGGCCATGGGACTCATTCCCTCGAGGCATGCGTGGCCGGCGCCGATCTACAGTATATATATATATATATATAACTCTCTTTCAGCCCGAGCTCCATCTTCTCCCCGTCTGTACGCAGGCGACCGGAGACCCGAGCTTCCTCATGCAAACGAGTGTGATATGGGAAACACCACGAAAACCTCCCTTCTCTTGAACTCGCCATGGTCATACGAGCGGCTAAGAAATGCAAAGAAAACGACCTTCGTTCACAGCATTGTCGCGATCACTCCCATTCCCTTCCGTCCCGCGGAAGGAATCTTTGTGTTCGAGATAACCTGCAGCGCCGTCCCACAAGTTCGGTTCCGTTCGAGCCTCTCCCCCAGGCCCCCGAAGCTAGACATCGACCGACACGTGGCGGCGTTTTACTCTTGCCGCAAGGGTTTGTTTGTGTCGTTAGCTGGTTTGGAAAGGGGACATACCTGCCTCTAAGACACAACTGAGACATTAGGAGGTTTGGCTCAAGAACGGGCTAATTGCAGGTCTCAAGGTCTCATTTGGCTAGGAACAAGCGAGAACGCCTCCGTTCAATTTCAGTATTCTTCTTCACGATGGCCACAACGGTGGCTGCTAATTTCGATCAACTCACGTGCGAGAGCAGAATAAGAAAACGATGCCACACGTTAGCGGCAAAACGCTGAGGTGCTAATTCCATGTGGTGGCGTTAATTACCACCTTGCTTCGACTATACAGGATCTAACGAGATGCCACACAGCGGGAGATTCAGCTTCTATCGAGCGAGACGACGAAGGGGCTGGTCTTCATCTTTTACTGCATGTCCCGGCCCTGTAATTGCTTGTCGGTGTGACGGCTGGTACACACGAAATCATGGATAGCTTTGGGGGGGGGGGGGATCTCTCTGCAGCATGGTTCGCTCTGGGTAAGAATGGTTTCGAATTCGAGAACTCCGTATGCGCATCTTGGAATCCTTTACTGATGCTACGGGGGTCTTATTTGACACCTTTGGACTGTTTTCGTTGAAATCACAACTTGGTCGACCGTTAAAACCGGTTTTACACATAATTATTCTACCCTACCGCTCGTTCAAGCGCGCGACACAGCGGACGCGAGTCTCGAAAACCGGGAGCTCATTAAGGCTGTGTGCTCTCGCAACATGGCTGCAGGTGTCTGCGCTGTGCCTTTCAATAGAAGTAACCTGAACATCGAGCTGACGCAAGTCCGTGAGATGCTACAAAGGGCTGCAGCTGTCGCACAACCAATCGATGTTGCGACAGCGTTTTGGGCCGGGGTAATTATTGTGTTCTTTAACAGCGACCAGCGACTACAGTAAGACGAAGTCAAAGCAGTTTTTTCCCAAATTACACAACGAATATCCTACCTAATTACTCTTGGTCGGTTTGCGTGTTTGTCTACCGAACGGAACGGGTCGGTGACTCGGATAGACAATTATCGGTACAACTTACTTACATGCGGTGCGACGGGATCGTTGCAGTTCAGAAACTCCAAACTGTATCAAATCAAACATGGGCTATTCAGCGAAGCACGGCATGGAATCATGATTGCCGCGAAACTGGCGTTTCTTGAAGAAATTGAGGTCGGTCGAATTCGGTGTGCTTCACGGAGCCCCAGATAGAGTGTAACTAACACATGGATAGATGGGACGATGATGATAATGATGGAAAACATGGTGAATATTTTTATTTTTATTTTTGTCTCCATGAAATAAGCATCCGTGCCAAAGCCGCGACCCTCACATTACATTACTCAATAGTGTGAACTCGCCTGTGCCGCAACTTCATACAACCATCAAGTCCACATATCCCCCTATTTTCAACTCAATTATTATCGTAGCTCGTCACACCGCCTAGAAAGCAGCCAGGGCGCCGAGAATAGCCATGGCGAAACCACCGATGGAACCAGCGATGGAGGCACCGGCTGTGGGGATCGCGGAGGTGATCGGGGTGGTAGCTGTAGCGTTCCCACCACCGCCAACGTAAGTAGGAGCCGTAGTGGTTCCAGGGTAGGAGCTCTGCGAGGTGATAGTAGCCTCGGAGGTAGACTCGGCGGTGGATTGAGACGTGGGCTCCGAAGTGGACTCGGAAGTAGGCGCAGAGGTAGATTCCGAAGTAGATTCCGAAGTGGACTCAGAGGTAGGAGCAGAGGTAGACTCAGAAGTAGACTCTGAAGTTGGCTCAGACGTGGTCTCGGACGTAGACCCGGGCGTCGATGTAGAGCTACCGCTACCGCTCTCGACGGCGGCGCAGAACCCCTGAACCGCTGGAAGGACCTGGTTGACGGTAGCATCGGGACCGCAAGCGCTCAGGACGCAGCTGGTGGCAGCAGCAGTAAGAGCATCGATGTTGTCGCCTGCGGACCGTCTTAGTCAACATTTATGCTACCACGGTTGAGAAACGCCGACTTACAAATGCACTTGAAGTCATCGGCAGAGCAGCTAGTATTCTCAGTCCTCGCAGTGTCGATACAAGGCAAGGCACATTGCGGAATGTCGGAGAGAGACTGAGCGAATACAGCGGCAGCCAAGGCCAAAACGGCAGCGGTGTACTTCATATTGGCGGCTTTTGGTTTGTCGGCTTGAAAACTCGTTGGCGTTCGCTACTGATGCAGACTCTTGAGAGCGAGAGAAGAAACGAGAGTAGGGAACGGATGGGTCGGTCAATTCCGTGTTGAGGATCGAATGTACTTCAAGAGACACAAAGATAAAGGAGACATGACAAAGCCGGCTTCTCGCCTCTCGCCTATTGCCTCTTACGTCAATCAATGTCCGCCGGGTTTCATTGTTACTCTTTCTCGCGCTGGCCGTTCTCATCCATACCACGTCGATCGACAGTGGCGGAAGCTTATTCCGGGCAACTAAACAGCTTGGAGTAGACTGGTCTTCTTCCCATGTATGTCATGATCCGGGATACACTATTATATAAATATTGAGGACAAAGAATCCGGGGCTAAAATGGATAACTGATTTCGTGTAGATCTTGGCAACGCTTTCTTTCATCTGCTTATCCTTGTTATTTGTTGAGACTTATGACAACATCGAATGGGAAGGGGAAGAAACCACTCGGAAGAGGATATCTCATTCTAGGGTGTACAGCGGACTTTGCGACAAGTGTCTCATAGTTCATGCAGCAGCGCATGCGACGGCTTGGAGTTATTACCATTCGTCGTCGTCGTCCGTGAGTAGTACTTAGTAGGTAGCTAAATACTGGCAATAGCAGGACTGAAAATCTACGCAATACCTGACTCGGTACGGAGGCGTCTGCTGATCGATCATGGCGGTGCGGCGGTTCCACCAATTTTTGTAGCCGCCGAGCCTCTGTTTTGCTACCTGCATGATGACCGACCTACTTAAACAGCCGTTTTGTTTTCCGCTCCGAACGATGCTGCTTCTACTTAACTTAGACGAGGTACTTTCTTCTCTTTTAGGGGGTTTGTTTTAAAACACTTCAAGCTAGGAGATCAATAAACCCCTAGCAAGCGCATAACACAATTAAATCGACGCCCTAGACTTCCAGTTCGAAACATAAGTAGATATAATGCATAATTCTTGACGACCTAGTCCATTTCAACAGGGTCTCTCCCATGCCTTAATTCGACAGGATCTCCCTCATGCCTTAACTCAGCTATCTGGTCGTAAGGCTGAGCCTGAAATAGCGGTGTTTCCCTCTTTAGAGGCTGCGACGTTTCTCCGAGTTGCAAAACAGCAGCCTGCCAGCCTGCTGCTTTTGTTACCTCACTTTGTCTCTTGCGCCTTTCCCATAACGCCCATAGAAATGTGGCAGTTGATAATAAGCCAAGAGGTACACCGAGCCCAGCCCCTATAGCAAGAATAGCATTCGAACTCGTGTCCGTTTGGCAGTTTCCGTCTACCGGGCAGGTTGAGTTTGGTTCTCTGGATCCAGCCGCAATGTAATTCTTCAAAAGTCCCCTGTCAGCGATTATGTCGCCCTCTTCCACCGTAAACGGGTCCGGGTTCCAGTAACATTTTAATGAGCCATCTATCAAGGTAGCTGTGCCACAGCAATACTGCGACGGCCTGGAGTTACTATAAGTATACAGAGCGATTGGGGCCCCCCCGCTGATGCTGACTACGATATTTCGTAAGTTAACACGATATCCAATTCCGTAAAGAGAGGACTGAACGCACCATTCGTACAGAGGCTGGGACACTGAGGTGATTGCCAAGTCGGGTCTGTACAGCTAGCACGCGAGAGCTCGTAGGAGGGAGTCGCACGAAGACAGAGCCTGTTCGACAAGCATAGGGATTTAGAGTCGCAGCAGTGACTGTGGTTTACACCGTCGCCGCATGGCGAATCATATGGTGCGACGTTGCCTTTCGGGTAGTAACACTGCTGCTGCGCAGCCGCTGCAATCGACGCAATATTCAAGAAGAATTGCCCAGCGAGGGCGATTAAAAGAAAGTTGAACATGGCGTCCTTCTTCCTGAATTTCTAGCAGTAACGAATGAATAAGGAAAGCTATAGAGCGTAAGAGATATCAGACCGAAAGGAGAGTAATTATGAGAGGCAACTACGATAAAACGAGCACCAGGTGAAAAGAAAACCGAACGAAAGAGAAAATAAATAACATGAGGCTCGGTAATTAATCTATAAATATATGCT
The DNA here is from genome assembly GCA_022578495.1 of Nemania sp. NC0429. NCBI lineage: Eukaryota > Fungi > Ascomycota > Sordariomycetes > Xylariales > Xylariaceae > Nemania > Nemania sp. NC0429. The sequence continues at coordinate 163,391 of MU392233.1, forward strand.
TGGTGGTCTCATGTCAGCTTCTACTAAAATAGTAAGACATCAGCAACCTGCTGCTCTAAGATGCGTGTGGCTTCAGCGAGGCTTAAGCAGGCCGCGCCATGTTACTGGTACGACCTACACTCCTCAGGCCCTGACACCCCTTTTCCTTGGCCGTGGAAGCTTTGCACGTTCACTGGCCACGGTAGTTTGGGACCGAGAAAGCCCACCCGGACTTGTGTATCGTACCGTGACATATTTCCATTTTAGGGGCTATGTTGCGACTATAAGTCGACTGTGTGACCTGCTAGGAACTGATTGGCATGTTCTGCTGAGCGGTAGTTAGTTAGTACTGGATGTATGGAGGGCAGAATGTAGGGGTTATAACAACGTGATATCGGAGCAGTACTACATGTAGCATGCCTTAGGCATTATTGTTACTAATGTTATTGTTACTAATGTTTGTTAGCCACATCCATCTTCTCGAGACTTATACATATGAAGCTTGGCCTTATATGCAAGCAACCTACTGAATTACGAGCCACAAGGTCATTCATCAATTAAGTGTTTCCCGGGCGGAATATCCTATCTAGAGCCACATGCCTCACGGTTAGTAAACTAGAGAGAAGTTCTCTTTTTCTTCTTTTTATTTCTCTTTGTCTTTCTTTCTCCACTTTTGTATAGTTCGTACTCGGTTCATCTAACACTTCCCTTAATGTAAATCTATCCTTCTAGCATGCGACTGTTGCGGTTTGCCTTATGCAGAACAACATGGGCAGCTCAAGAAGACGGGTATCATACCTACTAGCACCTCTGCCAAGATGTTAAATGTTTCAATTTAACAGAACACCTCTTTTAGAAAAAGGCAAAAAAGGGGCACTGGTTCTCAGAGCAAGGTAGTATAATAGAAAAACCCCTTTGAGCCCCAACTATTGCCTATTTTCTCGTTACAGATATTCTTATATAAAATATACATCTAAACAGACCTATTATGCATATAGATAGTAATATCGGGCATGTGCAGAATTGCCCCGCGCTTCAGAATACATTGCTCAGCTCAGCTCTTGAGTAATGGCGCATCTGCCCCGCCATCGTCTCTGATATGATACACCTCGGTATCCAATAGGAACTAGGCATACCTCATTACTTAAGTATTTATTTACACTTATACATACTGATCCTTCAAGTTCGCTTCCTCTTGTCTCGGATGGTCATCCCCGTAATACTGACTCTGGATCAAGGGCGCATCTAGTATATTCTAGTCACATCAAGACAGAGCGCATTTGCGCCCGCCCGCACGCCCGTTGCGCCCGAACAATGGCACACAACACGAAGACCGGTACGTCCTTGAATCTTACCGTATCTATCCGGCATAAGCACGACATAGTTGAGGAGTAGAAAAGAGAATGAGAAGAAGACGAGAAAGAAAGGGAAGAAAAAAGAAACAAAGAAAAAAAAAAACCATGGCATCTCAGTACGCATATACGGAGGCGTGGAACCACGATGAACAATGAATAATGAAAGATAAACGATGAACGCAACCAACACCTTTCTCGCAGCTCCTCCTTACTTGACGAGCGACAAGACATCGTTCGCCTATATATCAGCCCGGGATCGGTGGCCCGTTATTGTCGTGAGTCTCCCATGCCCTCGCCTCTCTACCCTCGCCTCTCTACCCTCGCCTCTCTGCCTTCGCCGCCTTCTGTCGACGATTGCTCGTGTGTGTGATTTATGTCTGCGGACTCTTACTGGCTGACTGGCCTGGCCGACCTATCACTCACTATGGGGGAAAAAAAAACTTGCATAGACCGGTGCCATCGACGACATCTACCGCTCCGTATCCCAATGCGACGATGCCGAGAAGAGCGATGAGGGGAAGAAGATCGTGGCCGAGCTGGGGCAGCTGAAATACGAATTACAGCACGACAGACAATTAACGTGGGTATTTTTTATTTTTTCTTCATTTTTTTCCTCTTCAAATTTTGTTCTTTCTGCTCTTAGTATTCGTCTCTACTCCCGGCCCCTGCTGATCGTGACGACGCCGCCACCGCAGCCCGATACGAGACGACGGCTTTCCCGACGTGGCACTCTTTAACGAGGAGCTCGGGCGACTGGGGACGCCGACGTGGTTCGCCGTGCCTTGGCTGTTCTGCGAATGCTACCTCTACCGGCGCATGAGCACGTCTTTCAGCCTCTCGACGCACTGGAAGGGCTACGACGTCTTCGCGCGCCAGAAGATCAACACATTCCGCTCCTCGCGCCCCGCCGTCCTCGAGCTCGCGGCGCGCTACAAGGATCTGGTTGAGCAGATGGAGGCCGACAGCAACAACAAGAGCCGGACGACGGGCGACGACCACGACGAAGCCAAGAGGCTGCTGTTCACCGAGATGTGCGAGATCTGTCTCTGGGGGAACGCGACCGATCTCTCGCTGCTCACGAGCCTGACGTACGAAGACATCCAGAAGCTGCAGGGCTCCGAGGCGAGGAAGGCGTCCGAGAAGAACATCCTGGTCAACGACCTCGGCGCCGCCTACGCCGTGCTCCGACAGGCGCAGCGCGAGGGCAAGAAGGAGCGGCGTGTCGACATCGTCCTCGACAACGCCGGCTTCGAGCTCTACGTCGACCTCATCCTCGCCGGGTACCTCCTGTCATCCGGGCTCGCGACGCTCGTCGTGCTGCATCCCAAGTCGATCCCGTGGTTCGTGTCCGACGTGCTGCCGGGGGACTTCGCGGCGCTGCTCGGCGCCCTCGCGAACCCTCGGCCCTTCTACGAGACGCCCTCCGACGACGAGCAGCGCCAGGACAAGACGCCGCCGAAGCTCTCCGACAAGGAGGCCGAGGAGCTGGGCTTCCTCTTCCGGGAGTGGGCCCGCTTCCACGCCGAGGGCCAGCTCATCCTGCGGCCGAACCGCTTCTGGACGCACGCCGGCAGCTTCTGGCGCCTGCCGGCCGAGGCTGGGGATCTTCTCGATGATCTCAGGTCGAGCGAGCTCGTCGTGTTCAAGGGCGACCTGAACTACCGTAAGCTGACCGACGATGTAAGTGGCCCCCCCCTCCCCCTTTTCCCCTCCCCCTTTTCCCCTCCTGCTTTTTCCCTCTCCCCTTTTCCCTCCCCCAATTTCCTCGGCTCCGCGAATGGGCTGGGGACATAGAGAGGGAGGGAAGAGAGAGAAATATAAAATAAGACTAACCTGTGCCACAGGCCGCCTGGGACCCCACGACGCCATTCACAGAGGCCATCGGCCCACTAGGGCCCGGGTCGGGCGTCAACGTCTTGGCCCTCCGCACGTGCAAGGCCGACGTCGTCGTGGGCCTGAAGTCAGGCGAGGACGAGAGGCTGCGGGCGATGGAGGGTGGGGGCGCGGACAGCGGCGCCCGGAAATGGGCGTGGAGTGGCAAGTGGGCTGTGGTGTCCTTTTCGGGGGGCAAGTAAAGTAGCGTGTAGGGCAGGGCATACCGGTTCGGGGGCCGGTTCGAGAGCGAGATGGACGCGTTGTCAAGATCTCTAGGCCATGGATGTAGTAAGTAATTAAAGTAAGCATGGCGGGACCGAGTCGAACCCGAGTCGCGAGAATCGTTTTAGACAGATAGACAGACTCGACTCAGTATACACACCCCAAATAGACGATACACCTCGCGGCCTACAGACTTGGCTTCCTACGTACCTACTTGATTCCCGTGGCAATGAGCGGGCAATATACATCATTATGCTTCTGAAGACCTCGGGGTTGGCGTAGAAAAGGGTATCGATGATAAAAACAATGGGTGTGGGCTGAGCTACACAAGCCTGTCTCCCTCAGTCACCGTTCGCCGAATCCCAAATCCGGCTACCGGTAATGGCAATACCGGCCCAAACGAGCCGTGTCTATCTCTCGTTTTTTCTTTCCCACCCCCCCCAAAAATCCTTGTTCTGAACCCGATCCCAATCCGTTTGCTGATGCTGATGGCTCATCCCCCCTCCGTGTAGCCAGTCTACCCGTGTTACGCACCATCGCAGCAGGAATTAAGCACAATCACATTGGGTTGAAATGAGAGAGTGGAAGCTGACGCCTCCTACTAAGATGCGCAAGATACTCAAGCGGTGGTAGTATTTGCCGGTAACGCATTCTCCGTCTCAGCGGCCTCTACATCAGTGGTAGTATTTGCTAGTAACGTATTCTTCGTCTCGGCAGCCTCCACATCTGTGGCTTCGTCGGAGTGGAAGTCGTGGGCGGGGCCGCGTTCGCTGCTGGATTGCGCCGGGGATTCGCCCTTGTGGGAGATGACGTGCTTATCGGTGTTGCTGCGCAGGCTGGCGGGCAGGCGGTTGTAGAGAACGCGGAGGGTGATGAAGGTACCCATGGCCCAGAGCCAGAGCAAGATGGCGAGGCCGCCGGTGAAGAAGAGGGTGGGGACGAGGACGAGGAGGGCCAGGCCCGTCCAGAAGAGCACGAATGCGAGGGCGAAAAGCACCGCGAAGACGGTGGTCGAGAAGACGAAGGTCGCAAACAGGAGGAGGGGGAGGAGAGAGAGTAGGACGTGCGCTGTGAGGAAGAGCTTTTGGGGGGGGTTAGACCGTTAGCTTTGTGACAAATTGTTGCTCGGTACCGCTATTCCAAGGGGCATATGACCGACGACAGACAGGCAGGCAGACAGGCAGGCAGGCAGGCAGGCAGACAGGATAGTGGCGATATGACGATGACATACCGATAGCAGGGGTCGTCTCGAGGCGAAGGCCGTGGCCGAATCAATGGCCCTCTGACGCGTCGCAGGGCTCACGACGCGGTCGATTTGGCGCTGGCCGTAGGCGAGCAAATCATGGCCCCTAACCTTGGTCTTCGCTGCCGGGGTAGCATTGGCGGGTTTGTTGCCATCATGGTCGTCGTCGTCGCTGTTGCGGCTGTTGGGGCTGTTGCTGCGAGTTCTGGCCGACATGTTGACCAATTGTCATAGGGATAGGGATAGGGACGGCGACGGCGACGGCGAGGCAGTTGCGGTATCGATCGACGATATTTCGAGTTCGACGTAGGCGGACGGGAGTCTTCGATTATGATTACGTTTGTCTTAATATTGGACAGACGACTGACTGACTGCATGCCTAGTGTGGTGATCGGCAGTCAATGATCTTCCATCAACAGACGGACGAGCGAACGAACGAGGGACGAACGAACGGGTGGTTGCAAATGGCGGCTGGGCCACATGCATCGGGATAAACAGGCACACGGAACCGAGGTTGGTAGAGATGCCTAGATAGGTAGGTGAGAGAGACGAGTGGAAGGAGAGCGCGAGCGATGCATTCAGCTGAGGGAGCTGATGATGTAGGGTGTAGTGTAGAGATGACGCATTCATTGGCTGGTCAGGCACATACCCTTAGGTACTTGCATGCACGGTACCTTTCCAACTGTCCTGTACCACTGTACCTGCCTACTACACGTGTCTGGGGACGTACCGGGATTACGCTACCGAAGTACCGCTAGCCTTACGAAGTGCACTACTCCCACCCGCAGATCGCGGCTGCATCAAGAGTGGGTGGCATAGACAGGTACTTGAGTACGAAGTACCCAAGATTTATTAATTTCATAAGGTAGGGTGCGACAAAAAAGACGTTGTTAGGAAGACAATAGGTATTTATTATTCGTGTTGAAATATGCACAGCATTTACAGCGGAATGGAGGATTGCCATTTCTTAATGATGGCTTTATATATATATAGTTTTTTTTTCTTTTAACTTACTAACCTACCTAGGTATGTAGATCTTCAAGCCATTCGATCTACGTTCTATGCCCGGGAGGCTAACAGAATTTAGCGCATTTCGAGGGCCGTTGAAGGACTTTCCTCAATAGGCAGATTGTTGTGTTAAATGGCTGTGTTATTGTCAATGTAAATTGGGTCATTCATATTGAGTGGCAACGGAGGTAAATCACAATGGGAAGTTTGAGAGGACTCCGCGCCTTTGGGAAACAAGCCATGGCACCCCTCCTTCGTATCCATTATGTCGCGCGATAGTTAAGGCAACTGATTTCAAACCGCCACATTGCTAAACCAGCGATTTGAAGAATGGTTGCTCTTGCTAATTATTCAAAATATCTGACCTGTAGACAAGGACGAGGACGAGGCTACAAATGAGAGGGCAGAAAGCCTGATAGGGTTAAGAGACTAGTCTGCACTATTAACTAGAATACGAAACGCCACTCTATTGGGTTTCAGCTTATACTACCTTACCTAGGTAGATGACGACGACGACGACGACGACGACGACTGTGTGTGCTTGGTACTCCCTGTATCCCCATCTGCGACGGTGTCTTAGATAGCCGAGAGTGGGTTGGCTCGTGAACTGTACTCCTACTACTACACTCCTCCGAGATACCTATGACCTACGCTGCATTTCGTTTTCGCATTCCACTGTCGCAAGATGGAACCTATATGTGACTACAACAGAAGCTCCTCGCAGGTGTCTGTTCAGCTTACGCTGTGCATAGTGACTCTATTCTTACCTACCCTCATGTCTGGGCGGCTAAGCACACGCACCTCTCACGTTTTCCTGGCTGGAAACAGAAAAGATCGATGAGGTACAAGGTCAGAGTACCTGCAGTGGAGGCAGGGTGGGGTGGAGAGTGGGGGGAGGACGGGAAGCACAACGCTAGTAGTGTAGTGTACATTTATAGTGTACACTAGGCCCACCACGCGTGGAGAGCGAGGGGCGCTAGTGCAGATATGACAACTTAAAGTACCGTGGTGTCGTCCTGTGCGCTAGGCTAGTGTAATCTCCCTCGTCGCGGCCCGCGTCTCTCGTCAGGCCCTCATAAGTAAGACAGATGCTATAATGAGGCTCGACTATCTATATCTACCTATCATCGAATCTCCCTACCCAGTTGAGAGGCCAAGTATAGTATGTATTATACCATCTTTATAGCACCTCATCCACGACCTGCGCCCCATCCTGAAACATGTATGTATGAATAGTACCTGCCTACCTCATTTACATCTTTAGGTAGGTAGACAGCTGAGTTTCCTACGCGCCGTCTAAAAAAAGGGCGATCATAACGGCTGCTCCAGGTAACGGCCACGGCTGGTTGTACACGTTCTCTTCTTTTTTTCCGGAACTTCCCTCCCATACCGAGTTGTGCCTGGTAAGGCGCTCGGGCGGGAACGGAACGAAACGAGATGGTCCATCACCCCAGCATAGGACTTCCCACCATCGACGTTATGTGAGACCATGTAACGTTGGCCCGCAGCCTGCAGAATCTTTCTCGAACCCACATCCCCTGGATGTGCTTATACGCATAAGATGCGTACTCCCCGCATAATATAAGCATATATTTTGAGGCCGCTCGTGCTGAGAGTGCAGAGTTCCGTGGTTCGCACTGGCACTATTTACAACGCTATTTATTATTCTCCAGAGAGAATGACTTCACAGATGGACGTAATTATAGACCGCCGGCATAATTATAGACTTCGTGTCTGGTGTGCCTTGTCGCAGATCTAATGCCACCGTAAATTCTTCGCCTCCGTTGGCCGTCGACGTTGGGGGGAGAGCCGCCTTCTCTTGGCTCACCGTCGTGGAGCCCCGACGAACAGGTGTGGCCGCTAAGCTGTGACTTGCGTCAAGCTGAGGCATGCACATCTTCGAAATGCCGGTCCCGATGATTCTCATAGGACGGGGTCGTCATGGTGGGATTCCCAAATTGGCCGGGTATCAACAGCCTCCTCCAAAGACTGAAACGAGAGTAGGTTGGGGACGTAGTTTCTTACTAGTCTTGACTTTGCGCCTATGTCTATCTATTTTCAGGAGAGAAAGGCTGCGCGAGGATCGTGTTCTTCTTGAATGAGTCCTTCGTGTATATAAGGGGCCTCGAGTCTTGAGCATTCCTCATCATGACCACAACCAGTCAAGAGACAACAAAGCAACCGACACTTTCAAATATCCCTCACCTCCATCCGAGAAAAAGAGCTCTAAGGCTTCACATATACTTTGCCATACACGTACTTATCACGTCATCTACGCAATGGCTCACCAAACCTTCTCCTCGACATCTGCGTCCTCTGACTACATCCCGAGGACGTTCACCCCCGGCCCACCGTCTTCCTACCCCCGGGAGCTTGACATCCCCAGCACATCTAGCGCGGCTCGTTCTGCCTCGAAGACTTCAGCATCTGATGGCAAGATAGACAGGCCCCTCATGTCTTACTCGATATCCTTCAGCTCCGACTGGCAGAAGGACTTCGGCAACGGCACAGGCCGCCAGACTCAGCAACGAGGCGCCTGGAGCACCAGAGGGAATGCCGGGAGTAACCCATGAGAGTCACCCTCGGAGAATGAATGAGCAATGGGACTCTTTCCCGGCAGCCTACGCCTCCACGCTGTGACGAAGACCGCGTCTTCGGCTCGACTTGAGAGCTGGTCTCCAAGACGGGAACGAGTGGGCTCTGGAGAGACACACACACACACACACAGAGAGAGAGAGAGAGAGAGAGAGAGAAAGAAGCATCTAGACTAGTAATTAGCACGATGGGAATATCATCTTTGCTTTGGAAATAGAGAGGAAGAGGGCTGCTAGACTTGGAACGCTCCGCTGGGTTGGCGTTATCGGGATGATAGACGGTTAGATTTCGAACTGTTTCGCTAGATGATACCATGGGTTACTTGGTCTGGATTTCCGCTGATAGAAGCACAGCAATGAATTGAAAGTTTTATCTCCTTCTCCTTTCGCACACTTGCCCCCTTTTGTGCTAGATTGTAGATCCTAACGGGATGCCTCAAGTTGGCCTGTTTATAGGAATCTTCAATATTAGTACGTAATCAGGGCGAGGGGGAAAGAAAAGGAGATCAAGGCAACGGATCGGCGAATTTGATCAGCCTTCAGGGTAAAAAGTCCTGTAGCTAGGTGAGGAGAAAGGTGGAAGGGCGGCGATGTATATACACCGGGTGCTTTTCTTAGAGAGCCTCGATATCAAAATTACAACACTAGGTACTAAACGAGAAGGTCATATACCTCGATATGTGCGCGCCTTCCCAACAAGACGTTCCCAATAGGCCTCAATGGCCTAGCGGTAAAGTAGTCGGAAGGACAAACTCCCTGTGTCAGAGGCAGGGCCACAGGCATTCAGGGGTTTTCCGGTCCCAGGGAGAGTGAGCTTGTCTTAGGCCCTGCGATTCTTTTTTTAATACTTTCAAGGCTATCAGTTCAAGTTATGCTGCTTTCTTAGTCTTTTTTTTTTAAAAAATTTATTTATATCCTAGCTTTGACATGACATTATATTTGCAAGAACTAGGTAGCGCTCACTCCTTATTCCTTGAGGCCATAATAACTCGAACCGAACGAGCTGGCAATGCCATATCGAAGCTGGTTATGCTGTATACTTTTGCTAGCCTCACGCACCTCTACCATATCTCTCATCTCCTCAGGTCGGATGTTTTTCTTTCTTTACTAGCGCATGACCCGAGACATAGGTAGGACGACTCTCGCCTTCTGAGCTACGTTGTGTTACTTAACAGCAGTTACCGTATTTTGGAACAGCGTCCTTAGTACCTACATCTAATCATGCTTTTGCCGCTCAGATGGTATACCCAGATGTTTCTCAAAGTAAGATAAGTTCAGACTGAATCAAGCCGCGAAGCATCCAGTTGTATTTCTTCACTACTTTGACCACATCCGAGCTACTGATTATAATTAGCTTCTACTCCTCCGCAGCTATTAGGAAAGATGGGAATAGCACTGCCATTGAGATGATGGAGATTTAGATAATGTCTACTAAGTTGGCGCTGAATCAAGACACCTTGGACACTTAGGCACTGCGGGTGCTTGCTACTTTAAGTACTTTATACAACATTATTCAGACTGCATTACTTGCGATTGCTTAAGCGAGTACTGGTTATATAGGAGAGAAAAGCCAACTGTATTCTGTGACAATCTCCTATCACCCTCATCTTTAAAAACGAGGTGTGATTCATTTCATAAATATCAGCACACTAATCTTTGTCTTGTTGCTGTTCCATACTACTCCTGGGAACCAACAGCTGCAAAACTTTTAGCAAATGACAAGTCATGCGGCAGCATATTTCCCTACCATATCAACATGCTTAGCGGCAATTCTAGCCTGACTGTGATCAAATGCAGTAATGGAATAATGTCCGGTCTCTTTTAAGTGAGTGAGTGGTGCGTACTAGAGACCTGGCCTTGGCAACCATTTTTGTGATTTCCCCCTTGAGCTCGTAAATAAATTGAATTTTAATAGTGATTGAGAGAGATAAAAAGATAATGAGTTTAACCCTGAGGGCTACTACCAAGATAGGGAACAATGGAGAATCAGCAGGAGAAAAGTTCACAATAGTGGTGAGTGCTGTCTACTGCATCTCCCCTGGCTGAAAATTCGAGTCCCCTACACGAATAACCAGGTGTTGAGTTGAGGGAACTGGGGAACTCCTTTGGCTTCAAATGGTGTTTCATACGAGCAGGTTAGAACATCAATACGCCTACTAATCACATCACAAGGACACCAAAAGGGAAGGGTCGGTGAGAAGGCAAGATGTGTAAACCAATTTGGATTAGCAAATATCCAGCAGGATCAGTGCCCGGAACCGAGAAGCCCTTTGACGCCTTGACACCGCCATGCAAAACCTGTAAATATCTCCTAGTTCTAATAGTTATGGGGTGTAGATAGCAGGTTTAGTTGGTGAAAAAGAAGCTGCCCTCGCTTTGTGTTAACCCCACAGATGCGAGAATTAATAAGTTATAGGAACGGAAGAATATACGCTTTCAATCAGTTTACCTTAGAAAGCAAAGGGAAGTAGTTGGAGCCTCTTGTGCTATCTCCTGGCTGTACAGGATCGGCGCCAACAAGTGCGTTCAGGGCTCACCGAGTAATCGAGCGGTGATATCACCCATGTACTCGGGCTCCAGCTCTATGTCCTGGCCACCGTAGGTTTCGATGCCTACATATTGGAAGGCCTCGACAACTCGATCGATATCAAAGCCCATGTTAACAAATCTGTTGATCAGATCCTTGTTATAGCCCTGGTACCTGTGGGGAATAGGCGGCTTAGTAGTTTGACGCGGGAGCAGCGGGAGGACGCAAGTGGACGAAGATGGACAGAAGGAGTGGGGCATAGGTAAAAGAAGGCTATGGCTTACCGGCTATCGTCGATTCTCTCGCGTGACGGTTGGAGGGTGCGAGGCTTGACTTGTTGAAACTTGTCGTTCCTGGGAGCCCCGGCATGGAGGATAGCCCACTCATGAGCCTTCTTATTGAAGCCTTCGGGATCGTTGATCATCATCTTGGCAACCTCGGCATCCTGGGGGTCCTTTGGTTCAGGGCTCTCGAGTAGAGACTGGAGGGACAGCAGTGTGGACTTGATGGTGAGGACGGGCGACCAGGCGCCGCCGAGGGTGTCGAGACAGATGGCGCCCTGGCTCGACGTGCTTGTTAGCCTCGAAGAACGGGGAATACTATCCGGCTGGTGGATAGGGAGACGAGGGCTGGCATGCACGTACGGTTTGGCTGCTGATGTTGGGATGCCAGACTCTCGTGTCGAAGCGCATGATGGGAGGGCGAAAGGGATACTCGCTGGGGATCTTGACGTCGACGATATACTGGCCTCCCTCGTAGGGGGTGCTCGGGGGCCCAGAGATGCAGGCCTTGAGGTGTGTCAGATCGCCGCCGCCGTCCACAGGCTCGGCCGTGACGTTGGAGTTGGCGGCATCGGCTGCCATGTCGCTCAGCTCCTTGGTCACTCGGCGGATCCGACTAGACGACATGGCGGTAGGATGTGATGTGAGAGTCTGCTCGGCCGGGTGGCTGTGTCGTGTCTTCGGCGTTTTCGAGTCGGCGCGTCTCCAGCGTCGCCGTGTCTTCGTATCTTGGTCGGTTCGTTCTCGTTCGCTCGTTCGCTCGTGGATTGGCGTGGGCGCGGTGCGTCACTTGGAAGCTGAGCTATCTCTATGTGGGGGAGCGATGTCCGCCAGGATCGTCGTATGTGAGGAGAATAGAAGACGAGGAATGAGGATAGTACCAAGAACAAGGCAACAGGAACTCAGATCAAGGGGGTTCCGTGCGATGTGAACCTGGGATTGCTACCTGGTACCTATTCGATATCCTACTGACCGACTGACAGACCAACTGTGACTCCTGTGGCCCACTCACTTGGCCGATTAAAGTAAGTAGGGTAGTCGGTGGGGTTAGGTATGGGTTGTAGAGAGATCGTGAGAGATGTTGGGCTGGCGGGTGAAGGAGAGATATAACGGGTGAGAGGATTTGGGAGAGCGGAGAGCGGAGAGGATGAACGTGTCAGAAAGGCGAGCGAATTGAAGCTTTTGGACAGCCTCAGATGAGCCTGCCCGTGACAATGATGGAATTGGTTCGAGTAAGCCTAGTAGGTACCTAAGTATCTATGTACCTCAGTGATGAGCCATGCTCGGCATTCGACATACCACAATAGATAAGGTACATCACAATACATTGTACACATCCATGTAAACTGGAACTTGGAAGTTCCTACCTACATCATATCCATCGTGATATCCATGCATAAGTTACATGTACATACTAACTAATGGACCTCAGCTGGCATCCAGTATTGAGGTTGGGTACCTAAGGTACCTCAGAGTAGGTACATCTCCACTAAGCCCCTCACCCCCTATCTTACCCCGCGTTCTAGCCATTAAGTACATACCTTGCCTTAGTACCTTACTATACTGTATCGATAAGGCAGATAAGGAATTATACCGTATTATTTACTGAGCCGGTACTTAGGCTAGTACCTTATCTATGAATTGCCCCACCATTGTGGGCGAACATTTCTACCCACTTTGTACTTGGTAGATTGTTGCCATCTTGATTCGCCATCTAATGTACCTGGGTATGCATACTAGATACTCTCTTACACATCGCACTCTTTCCACATCTTCTACACCTGACCTGACCTGACCTGACCCCTTTCGAGCCCACGAAAACAGCCCAGATAGTGCTGTAAAACACAGCAATATATAAACTTGGAGAGCGACTGCGAGAATAGTAGCCGAGATGGCCACCACCACGGTCACGACGACGACGACGAGCAGGAAGAAGGATGCCAACCTGCCGCCAGAAAACGAGCGCTTCTTGCGATGTTGCGCCGACATCGCGAACGTCCTCATCGAGGACCACGAGGCCTCCAAGGACCCCAAGAACCCCAGGCGGGACATCAACCTGAACGGCCTGCGTACCAAGCTGTCGAGGAAGCACAGGCTCACCAACATCCCGCCGCTGACGGCCATCATCGCCGCCGTGCCCGAGCACTACAAGAAGTACATCATGCCGAAGCTGATCGCGAAGCCCATCCGTGCGTCTGTCTCTCTGTCGAATCTGGCACTTCGTCGAGCTTGACACGGCTCATGCTGACCACCCGCTCCAGGCACCTCCTCGGGCATCGCCGTCGTCGCCGTCATGTGCAAGCCCCATCGCTGCCCCCACATCGCCTACACCGGCAACATCTGCGTCTACTGCCCCGGCGGCCCGGACTCCGACTTCGAATATAGCACCCAGTCCTACACGGGCTACGAGCCCACGTCCATGCGCGCCATCCGTGCCCGCTACGACCCCTTCGAGCAGGCCCGTGGTCGTGTCGACCAGCTCAAGTCCCTCGGTCACTCGGTCGACAAAGTCGAGTACATCATCATGGGCGGCACCTTCATGTCCCTACCCGTGCCCTACCGGGAGGAGTTTATATCCCAGCTCCATAACGCCCTCAGCGGCTACCAGACGACCAACGTCGACGAGGCCGTCGAAGCCGGCGAGATGAGCAACATCAAGTGCGTCGGTATCACCATAGAGACGAGGCCCGACTACTGCCTGCAGCCGCATCTCACCGACATGCTGCGTTATGGGTGCACCCGACTCGAGATCGGCGTTCAATCCTTGTACGAGGACGTTGCTCGAGACACCAACCGAGGCCACACCGTCGCTGCTGTCGCCGAGACCTTCTGCCTGGCCAAAGATGCCGGCTTCAAGGTCGTCTCACACATGATGCCCGACCTGCCTAACGTCGGCATGGAACGCGATCTCGACCAGTTTCGGGAATACTTCGAGAACCCGGCCTTTCGAACTGATGGACTCAAGATCTACCCCACTCTCGTCATCCGTGGTACCGGTCTCTACGAGCTCTGGCGGACTGGCCGATATCAGAACTACACGCCCAACGCCCTCATCGACATTGTGGCACGAATACTAGCGCTGGTTCCGCCGTGGACGAGAATCTACCGCGTACAACGAGATATTCCTATGCCTCTGGTCACGTCGGGAGTGGAGAACGGAAATCTAAGAGAACTAGCCCTCGCCCGGATGAAGGACTTCGGGACCACGTGTCGTGACGTGCGGACGCGCGAGGTTGGCATTAACGAGGTGAAGCACAAGATACGCCCAAACCAGATCGAACTTGTGCGCCGGGACTACACGGCCAACGGCGGGTGGGAGACGTTCTTGGCCTACGAGGATCCGAAACAGGATATTCTGGTTGGTCTCTTGCGACTGAGGAAGTGCACGGAGAAATACACCTATCGCGAGGAGCTTACGGGGCAGCAGACGAGTCTGGTCAGGGAGCTTCACGTCTACGGCACGGCGGTGCCCGTGCACGCGAGGGACCCCAAGAAGTTCCAGCACCAGGGCTTCGGCACCTTACTGATGGAGGAGGCGGAGCGCATCGCGCGCGATGAGCACGGGAGCGCCAAGATCAGCGTCATCAGCGGTGTCGGGGTGAGAAGTTATTATAAAAAGCTCGGGTACTGGCTAGACGGGCCTTATATGAGCAAGTGGCTCGACGGACGGCCGGAAGGTCCCTAGAAGGTGGATACTTTCACTGCTGACTACCAGTCCTACCAGGGAGGATAAAAAGAAAATACCTGTACTATGCCGCTACGAGAGGCGAAATACTTAGCCTACGCCTTATAAGCATCGCGAGGCTCATCTTGCGCCGCGCTGGCATTTACTCGCTAGAACGTACCTAGTGTCTACGGGTTATGCTGTGCCCACGCGAGGAGAAGCCGTATGTCCTATCGTGTTGTCGCGCTAGCTACGCACGAGCTTAATTAACCGCACTCCGATCATCGTGGGGAATCAAGTCAAGAAACAAAGCGCAATAATACCTACCTTATGATGTTCGATCCTGTCGGATGGTATTACAAGGGACGCTACCTTGTGCACCGTTTGGATCTCAAAAGTAAGTGCCGCACGACACGGACTTTGATTACCGGGGGCCCTTGGTTAGGTATATACAAAACTCGGGCCTCGACTACATCTATATACGTCACATATATACGTCACATATATACGTATATATATAGTGTAGTATAGCATAGCATATAGTATGGTATGAGACCCAAATATCATCTGGCTGATGAGATATCGTGTTATTAACTTCTTAGAACGTACGCGCCATGCTTCCGGCGCAGGTGCAGCGGAGGAGCACGTGTATCAACTTCCCGTGCCAGAAAAATGCATCACCTCATGATACCAGTCGTGTAACTTCAATTTCAGTTATAGAGTCGTAGCTGTAAAGCTTGCTTCCTAGTCTCGTGATTTCAAGCTCGACATCAACCCCCCTACTTTTCCCTGCCTTGCCTTGCTATGCCGTACCGTTGATCTCGAGTCCGCCACAGGATTTGAGGAGGGTGCTCGGCTTCCCGTCCGCTCGTGATGCCCACGAGCAAGCGGCTTACAAAAGTTGGCTCTACGACGGTCATCAATCAGTCGTCATCATCAGAGCTGCTGGCTATTGCGTGCTTCCGGCAGCCGGGAGCCGGCATTTGCCCGCTCAGCTCAGCTCAGCTCAGCTCGTATCATGTATGATACATTCAGGGGAAGAGGGAGAGGAAGAGAGAGGGAGGGAGGTGTGGTGCTCATGCAGGTTATATTCGACAGATGAAGGAGAAATAGGGAAAACAGGGGGAAGAAAAATCATGAACCCCCATAATATGCCCGGAAGAAGACCTTACCCCCTATCTATCTATTGTAGGTAAAATTTATTTATACACCGCTTCATTATGCCTGTTTGTTTGTTTCATGCGCCCATGTTCTCCTCTCCCCTCGGCTCCCACCCGCACCCGCACTCGCCCGGCCTAATCTACGTCTACAGCAGGTCGCGCTTGACGAAGACGTCGCGCATGGCGCGTCCGAGGCCGGCGGGCGAGCGCTCGACGACGACGCCGGCGGCCTCGAGGGCCTTGATCTTGGAGTCGGCGCCGCCCTTGCCGCCGGAGACGATGGCGCCGGCGTGGCCCATGCGGCGTCCCGGGGGCGCGCTGATGCCGGCGATGAAGCTGACGACGGGCTTGCCGCCGTTGACCGTGTTGTTCTCGCGCAGGAAGTCGGCAGCGTCCTCCTCGGCCGAGCCGCCGATCTCAC
Source organism: Nemania sp. NC0429 (assembly GCA_022578495.1). NCBI lineage: Eukaryota > Fungi > Ascomycota > Sordariomycetes > Xylariales > Xylariaceae > Nemania > Nemania sp. NC0429. The sequence continues at coordinate 179,720 of MU392233.1, forward strand.
CAATCATGATGATGCCGTCCGTGTCCTCGTCCTTGAGGAAGACCTTGAGGCAGTCGATAAAGTTGGTCCCGCTGAAGGGGTCACCGCCGATGCCGACGACGAGGGACTGGCCGAGGCCGGCTTGCGTCGTCTGGTTGACGGCCTCGTAGGTTAGGGTGCCGGAGCGGGAGACGATGCCGATGCGGCCGCGCTTGTGGATGAAGCCGGGCATGATGCCGATCTTGCACTGGCCGGGGGCGATGATGCCGGGGCAGTTGGGGCCGACGAGGCGGGTCTTAGACTGGCTCTTCAGGATGTCGGTGATGCGCACCATGTCTACGCAGCCGTCAGCATAACACAACACAACACGGCGCGCGGGGGGTCAAGGATGGGAACGTACCGTGCTGGGGGATGCCCTCGGTAATGCAGACAACCAGGGGGATCTCAGCAGCAACGGCCTCCTCGATGCCGGCGGCGGCGACGGGGGGTCTATTCCTCGGCTTTTAGCGACGCGCATTCTCTCTCTCTCGCTCGCTCCACATGCAAGTGATGTGATGCAATGCGACGCCTCTCCTTTTCCGGCCCTCTCCCCTGGCAGACAGACAGACTTACGGTACGAAGATGGCGGTGGCGGTGGCGCCGGTCTCCTTGACGGCCTCGCTCACATTCTTGAAGACGGGAAGGCCGAGATGCTCCTGGCCGGCCTTCTTAGGATTTGTGCCTCCGACAACCTTGGTACCTGTCGTAGAACACACATGTCAGACGAGGGCATTCGATGTGAGAACTCCTTCGCCCCTGGCCTTTCGAGTAGAGCAGAGAAGGGCAATAGAGAACCGCGGGCGTCATTTACCATAGGCGATGGCTTGTTCGGCATGGAAACTGGAGAGACGGGCGGACAAGCGTTGAGTTAGTAAAACCACAGATGTGTGCTTCCTCTCTCTTTCTCTCTCTCCCTTTGTATATATATATATATATATATATCTCTATATACACCTTTTCTGGAGAGAGATTGGTTCTCGGGGGAGGCCCGGGAGATGTCGGGTGCGGTCCCGGGTGGCCGTAGGGGACTGGACTCACGTTCCCTGCTTTCCGGTAAAGCCCTGGAAGAGGACCTTGGTCTCGCTGTTGATGCGCAGGTTGTCGATGGTCTGCGAGTAGGGCGAGGAGCTGTAGGCGCGCTTGGAGAGCTGGCGCAGCGCAGCCGGGCGCATGTGACGGAAGGCCTGCTGCATCTTGGGAGGGATGGATGAGAGATTATTTCGCCGAGGAAGGGGGAGAGCGACGAGGGAGGACTCGACGACGGTTGGCAGAACGAGAGATTGTCCGTTATTATGCTCTTGTTGGCGTTTATCTTCACTCGGTCGACGAGGAGAGGTGGCGGCGACAGGATGCGACGAAGGGGCCGAGATGGGTGATGTTTTTGCCTGCGACGAACTGGAACTGGCCTCTATCAAATATTTACGATACCATCTGGAGGTGACCTACCGAAGTACCTACAGCGTACATGTGATGCTGATGATCCACAGGTACTTGGTACCTACAGATAATAGGTAGGTACCTTGGTACACTACTGGGTTATCTTTATCGACAATCGATACAGCCGATGCCAGTGAGCGTGGGCTGGTGCCAGCCGCCAGTTCCCAGACCACTCATGAAAGTACAAGTTGCCCCGCTTTTTGGAGGCTGCCAACTGCATGCGTTGCCAATACCCATATTGCCTGTAGGTACCCGGTACCTTAGGTATCGGGCAACTTTACAGTAATGCAGCTGCTGTTTGGTAGCTTGAAGATGCTCTACCTAAAGCCTCGCCATCAACCGAGTATCTCCGTATTTTCATCAACATCAACATCATCATCATCGCTGCCACTACCACCACCATCACCATCATTCCCTCTCTCTCCCCCCTTCTCTCGCTCTTTCTTCTTCTTCCTCGCCACTATCAGGCAAGCGAGAAATCGCCTAGCTTATAAATACTCAATCAGCGTCATCTCTCCAGCTTGGTTGCGACCCGTTTCGCAGACTCTCGAGCCAAGATGGTGAGTCTCCCGTTGACCCGTCTCTTAGACTTTTGTGCTCATATCCTTTCTCTAGGGTCAAAACCAGTCAGGAATGAATCCTGGCCAGGATGGGAGAGACGACAAAGACAAAAAGGTACGTCGAGGTCATCTCGCATAATGGCCATGCCTGTCCCTTTCCTATCTCGACCGCCTACCTCGACAACCTCGCTCACGGTACCACAGAAGGACAAGCCCAAGTACGAGCCGCCGCCGCGGCCCACCACGCGCGTCGGCCGCAAGAAGAGGAAGGCCGCCGGTACCTCGGCCGCCGCCAAACTCCCCGCCGTCTACCCGACAAGCCGATGCAAACTTCGCCTGCTTCGCATGCAGCGTATCCATGACCACCTGCTGTTGGAAGAGGAATTCGTCGAGAACCAGGAGCGTCTGCGCAAGGCAAAGGCTGCCAAGGACAACACCGGCCCTGCCCCCGACCCCGAGGCCGCCGATCGTATGGCTGACGAACGGGGGCGCGTCGACGACATGCGAGGCAGTCCCATGGGCGTTGGCACCCTCGAGGAGATGATTGATGATGATCATGCCATCGTCTCGAGCACCACGGGCCCCGAGTACTACGTGAGCATCATGAGCTTCGTCGACAAGGACCTGCTGGAACCCGGTGCCTCCGTCCTGTTGCATCATAAGAGCGTCTCCATTGTCGGCGTGCTTACCGACGACACGGATCCCGCCGTCAATGTCATGAAGTTGGACAAGGCCCCGACCGAGTCCTATGCCGATATTGGAGGTCTGGAAACCCAGATCCAGGAGGTCAGAGAGTCGGTCGAACTACCCCTGCTGCATCCCGAGCTCTACGAGGAGATGGGAATCAAGCCGCCCAAAGGTGTCATCCTCTACGGTGCGCCTGGTACCGGGAAGACGCTGCTGGCGAAGGCAGTGGCCAACCAGACATCCGCCACCTTCTTGCGTATCGTGGGCAGCGAACTGATCCAGAAATACCTGGGCGATGGTCCTCGGTTGGTTCGCCAACTCTTTCAAGTAAGGCGTAACCCGATAGCATTTTCCCGTATCTTCGCATGCTAACTAGGTGTCACACAGGTTGCGGCTGAGAATGCTCCCTCCATTGTATTTATCGATGAGATCGATGCTATCGGTACGAAGCGGTACGATTCGACGTCTGGCGGAGAACGAGAAGTGCAGAGGACCATGTTGGAACTGCTCAATCAACTGGACGGCTTCGACGACCGGGGCGATGTCAAGGTCATCATGGCCACCAACAAGATCGAAACGCTTGACCCGGCCCTGATCCGTCCTGGCCGTATCGACCGCAAGATCCTCTTCGAGAACCCGGATCAGAACACGAAGCGGAAAATTTTCAACCTGCACACGAGCAAAATGAGCTTGAACGAAGACGTCGACCTCGACGAGTTCATCAGTCAAAAGGATGACCTGTCGGGGGCGGACATCAAAGCTATATGTTCCGAGGCGGGTCTCATGGCGCTTCGCGAGCGTCGTATGCGGGTTCAAATGGCCGACTTCCGAGCGGCGAGAGAGAGAGTGCTGCGTACCAAGCAGGAGGGTGAACCCGAGGGTCTGTACTTGTAGTGTGCTGGGCGTGGCGTGGCGTGGCGTGGCATCTGCAGCGGTGGTATGAGTTACGGGTAATAGAAGCTTCAGCATGGTGACCTCGGGGCTATGCCACGACAAGGTCAAAAGCACTTTGAACTTGGGTTTTCGCAATGGTTCCCGCCATCTATCTATTCAGCTGGGGTCTACGTTTTGGCGCCGTATCAGTCGTAGACTCATCTAGGTAAGCCCAAGATCCTCCATCTGCGTACCTACATACTATCAGGCGTTATTGTAGAGCGTTCATATCATGATGGAGTCTATACCTTTGCTAGCAAGTACTGTTGCCTAGGTGCTTGGTCATGAAGACACTGATGAGGCCTCTGTATGTACACGACTTACCGCTTTTGCTGTTCATATGTTTCGTTCGAGTAGTAGGTATCATGATGTTTAGTACTACCTTAGTATACGGCTCGGGATATTACTGGTTCCAAAATATTTCCGATTCGTAGGTAACCCAAATACTTACATACCTAACCTATCGACATCTCGTGTTCAGATGGGCGGAGCCATCATGCTACTCCTTAAATAGCACTTAGCTCATATAGAAGTACGTGAACATATGATTCTATAGGAGGGGTGGTAGTTGAATACTGCAGTGTAGGTGCCTGATGTATTAGGTACAGTATACCTCCCAGCACACCTTCACACAGCCGAATGCAATGACGTAGGTATTCATGGATATAGTACGTCGGCTCCGTTGGTTACCTGACAACTTGATCTCCTCGTAAACTTATAAGGTATCCGTCTCTTTAATACAACAGAATCCATATTCTTTGCGAACTACTTATACCTACCTAAGCACCTTCTTATTGCCCTGTCAGCGCTAGATTTCTCTTTACCCGTTTCGCTGCTGCTGGTTGCCTAAAAGTATCTTGCAGACTATTAATCATACCTATTCCACGCTGGGTGGGAAGACAGCCTTGCTTATTCTCTTATAAGTCATACCTGCGATAGACCGAAGCCCATCCCACCTAACCCAGCACCAACTCCACCGAGAGCGTCACGATGAACCCACACCCACAGCACACCGGGCCTGCGGGCCACGGCGGGAGCAACGAGGGCTACTATTCTAATGACCCGGTCGAACTCCCTGCTCATGAACCCGCCGACGCGCGCCCGGCGCAATCACACCCACGTCCCGCCGCCGTTGACGCTGGTATCCCCCCGCCCCCACCACCACCTCCTCCTTCAGGCCTCCCGCCGCCGTCGTGGTCATCATCGCCTCCACCTCCACCACCACCACCAGTAGCTGGTCATGAGCAACAACCCCAAGTGCACAAGGAAACGCAGCCGTACTTCCCACCGCCTCCGCCTGGACCCCCTCCGGCTCCGAGCAGCCATGGACAGCAGGAGGACTACTACTATTATCCACCACCTCCACCGGGCCCGCCACCCGGCTTCGGGTCTGTTTCGCCGCCGCCTGGCTACGCCGAGGAGTTTGGTGAGGGACCAGGCAATGCGCCTGGGGACGTGAAGATCCACGATCACGACCCTCATGGGCTGCCGGGGGCAAATCCACCTGGTCCTGACCCAGCCGTTTCCGGCCCGCCTGCGCTGCCGCCGCGCCCCGTCTCGTCGGGCGTGCAGTTTGCGCCGCCTCCTACTTCGCCGGCACAGGATGGTGGCCACGGGAGGGGGGCCGGGAGCCGGTTCGGGGAGAAACTCTACCAGTGGAGCGTAAAGGCCGGGGCGCCCGTGAATCGCATTGCGCATCGTCTTGGAGCTGAGGCGTTTTGGCCGATGACGCTCGATCTAGAGTGCGAGAAGGCGGCGAGGATTCTGAGGAGCTTCTGCAGTTAGTATCTTTCTTTCTTTCATTCATTCATTCTTTCTTTCTCTCCTTCCTTTCACCCAGCCGCCGCTTTGCATTGATAATTTGCGAGAGGTGGTGGATGACGGGACTGCTTGACTCGGCTGCACTGAATTATCCAAATAAAACGACCTTATGTATTGACTTGTTCATTCGCAGAAGACGGATTCTACACGGCGACGGGTCACGGTAACGCCAGCAACACCGACAACAACAAGCGCCCTTCATCCCCCTCCTCCAAACCTCAGCCGCGACCCACCTCGCCTAACCCACGCACCTCGTCGGTCCTGGTCAAAATCCCCGCATCCGTGATAGCGGGCGCGAAAGGCCTGGCCATTTTCACGACGTTCCGCACCGGTTTCCACGTCTCGGGCGCCGCGGGCTCCGGCGTCGTCGTCGCGCGCCTGCCCGACGGCTCCTGGTCGCCGCCTGCCGGGTTCCTGGTGCACACGCTCGGCGCGGGTCTCATGATTGGCATCGACGTGTACGACTGCGTCTGCGTGCTCCGGACCCGGAAGGCCGTCGACGCATTCGCGCGGCGCGCGCGGGTCTCGCTGGGCGGCGAGATCGGGGTTACCGCGGGACCCGTGGGCGCCGGGGGCGCCGTGGAGGGCGTGTTTGACGGTAGAAAGCGGGACAAGAGTCCCAGACCCGCTGGGGAAAATGGCCCTGCATCCCACGGTGCCGGTACCGGCGCCGCTACTGCTGCTGCTGCTGGTACCGCTGCGAAGGATGATGAGAATGGACCGGTCTGGATGTACATGAAGTCGCGCGGCTTCTACGTCGGCGTGCAGGCCGACGGGACGGTCATCATCCCCCGCGCGGACGCGAACGCGGCGTTCTACGGCGAACAGGGCATCACGGTGGAGAGGATCCTGACAGGGCAGGTCCCGGTTCATCATGCGACACAGGCACAGACACAGGAACAGGCACATGGACAGGTACAGGGACAGACCCACGCCGTGGAAGCGGGTGGCAAGGCTAAAGGGAAGGAGAGGGAGCTTGTCATGTGGCCGGAGGGAGGCCGACAGCTTTCCGAAGTCCTGAAGGCCATCGAGGGGAAAGGGGCCGATGCGAAAATCCTGCGCGAGCTGGCTCAGGGGCCCACTCCCGGGGACGTTGGGCCTCCTCCTGCTCCTCATCACCTGGATGGGGGCAAGGCGTAATGGGCAGAGTCCCGTAGGATTTGCATTGGGCGAAGGGAAGCTTTGTCGCAGGTGTCTTGCTTTTACGGACTTGGGTTGGAAATGGGATGGGACTCGGTTCTCAGATGTGCAAATGGTGTGAAGGGGGTATAGTGCTATGGTTCAGATTGAGTCGCAAGCATTGTGTTGAGAGTACTGAAGATGAGGCGAGAATATCGTTTCACAGAAGTCTATTCAGACTAGAGACCCAATAACTTTTGAAACTTAGACTTCTTTTTTCTATAATGACCAGGCTAGTTTGGCGATACCCCTAATAAGTACCTACTACAATACGGTAATAGATCTATTTTAATTCCACCCTGGAGTCACCCGCTATGTCTCACTAACTGCATAGATACCGTGTGTCGTGTCGTGTGGAGATAGATCAATCAATCAATCATCACGACAACGCGACCTCGCGCCGCGTCAAAGCGCTCTCCTTCGCAGCCTCGAGAATGCGCAACACATCCCGCGCCTCGGACGCGGGGACGGGCACGGGGCCCTTCCCGCGCAGCGCCTCGCCGAACAGCTCGTAGATCCTCTTATACGTCGCGGGCTCGACGTTCGGGTACGCTCGCTCGGTGACCTCGCCGTCGGCGCCGACGGTGACGAGCGAGCCGTGCCAGCTCTCGTCCGCGTCGAGGCCGAAGCGGGCGTCGGCGATGGCCACGCCGGCCTTGAGCTGGTCCTCCTGGGCGTCGAGCCCGGCCTTGCGGTAGCTCCCCTCGGACCCGCGGACCCAGAAGCGCGGCTGCCGCGCCTCGGCGCTCAGCACGCCGATGCGCACGTGCACTGTCAGCTTCGGACCGTAGAACAGCTGCATGTCGACGCTATCGGGCTCGACGGCGGCGTCGTCGGGCCCCAGGGCGCGCCCGGAGCGCTGGTCGAGCAGCCGCGCGAAGACGCCCGTCGGCAGGCCGAAGAGCGTGTAGGCCTGGTCCACGAGGTGCGTGCCGAGGTCGTACAGCGCCGTGCCGCCGCGCGCGAGCGGCAGCTCGCCCTTCCAGTTTCCGGCGGCCGGGGCCGAGGGGCGGTACCGGTCGAAGTGCGTGTCGAGCTCGTAGACGCGGCCCAGCGCGCCCGACGCGAGCAGGGAGCGCACGGTAAGGAAGTCGGCGTCCCACCGCCGGTTCTGGTACACGCAGAGCAGCTTTCCCTGCTCCGCGGCGAGCCGGTCGAGCTCCGCGGCCTCGGCCGACGTCGGCACGAACGGCTTCTCGACCAGCACGTGCTTGCCGGCGCGCAGGGCCTGCGCCGTGAGCGCGAAGTGCGTGTCGGGCGTCGTGGTCAGGACCACGACGTCCAGCGCCGCGTCCGCGAGGAACGGCTCCGCGGACCGGAAGTGCTGCACCCCCTCCGGGTAGTCGGCGGGCGCCGAGGAGGTGGGCTGAGGGTTGCGCTGGAGGATCGAGTGTAGCTTGAAGAAGGATGGCGTCGCGGCTATGAACGGGATGTGGAAGATCTTGGCCGACATGCTGGTTTGGAGGGTGTAAGTGAGTGGGCGAGTGTGAATGAGTGAGGGGCGTGGTATAAGTGATGAGACAAAGGTTGCGGGTAGTTGAGGGGTGGATAAGAAGGGGGACGGCTTGAGAGAGAACGATAACACGGGCGAAGAGAGAGAGAGAGAGAGAGGGATAAGGCTTTTTTTTTTTGCTTACCCATAGCCGATGACGCCGACGTTGAATATCTTGCCCTCCGTCTGCGCCATTGTGAATCTCGTGAGGTGGACGACGATAATATGGTAAGTGAGTAAGGAAGGAAGTCAGTAATGAGGGGGATGTTGATGAGGGGAAGACAGAAAGGTCTTTGAACTTTGCTAGATAGCAGCTTTTTCCAGTCTGAGGAGTGATTAGGGATGTTTTCTCTCTCGGATTTTCCTGTACGGCGCAATGCCTTTTATAGACAAAACGCTTTTATATATCCGGTCTGATCTACTGATATCTGTGATGCTATGAAGTTTTCCAACCTCTCTAATGAGTCGAGGGACGGGTATTGTTTTGAGAGGCGACTGTTATAATTGCCGTGTACGGTATAGCGCCTTGTCACATTAGTCTGATGGTGGGGTAGGAAGTATTCTGGACTGACATGGTGGTTCGTATGTCTTTTTTTCCTTCCATTTTTCCCCCCAAATGAGAGTGAAATAATACAAAGATGATGTGTGGAGCTTGCAATTTGGCAATTCAACTACCACATGCTACAGAGTTTTTACTTTACCTGATACCTTTGGCAATGTTGGAATTTATAGTTGAGTCAGTTGTTAACCGTAACTTTTGAAGGTAACATGCTCTACCTAATCGGGCCTTATTGCCATTTTCGGAAAGTTACGTCCAGTTGTACCAGTCGACGTCATTGTAGCGCGCGAAAGGCGTAGGCCAGGTGTGTACTATCTCGTGTAAGTTAGAATAGCGGTTGTATAGGTAGTTTCAAATTCGGATATGATATATAAGCTACTGTTAACACTTATTCCTAAAGATCAGGTGCAGCCGAAACTCATCCATCAAAAATCTACTGTAATGCTATATAGGTACCTTCAGACGGAAGAGAGTGGAAGTCGCCTGTTATGTACGAAGAGGCGGAGTCGAACAGGCTATTTCAGGTCAAAATGACCTTTCTACTTTAGGAATGGTGGATACCGGCAAGCAGCTCATGCGGGGCAAGTGGGCCCGTCTCCCCGGCGAGGCATCTTCTTCTCAGGGTGGGTAGGTATTAGAAATACAGGCAATTTTCCCCGAAAACAACATAAAACGACATAAACAACAACATGCACCAACTCACCCCCAGGTATATGTCGTCGCTTTAATACGTCATGTGACACTCGACTGCAACATCTCCTTTACTTGGATTTTAAACCATCGACGTCAAGAAGCTACGATCACGAAACCGATCCAACATCCGAGAGAGGCGGATCAACACGAGAGACACCGACTGACCTCCTGGTCCAGATGATGGGTGTACATGGCGAATCGCTTTTCTCGCCCTCACCACTCTGTCGAATATTCTCTCCTTCTGGTCTATCCTCCGCCGACTGAGCCCACTACTTTTCTGTGAGAGGCTCGCAAGTCGACTAGAGAGAATGCGGCATCTATCCCGAGCTAGCCATACTGAGAACTATTGCGTGGGCCATTCCGTCGTAGACCATCCCGTCATAAGCCGAGCTCGCATCTGAGATATGCTGCACTCGTCTCTCCCGACTCGCCTTGGTCCTCTTCGGTCTCTTCGTCGGCCGCTCTTCGCACGACAGGTCATAGCTTCGTCGTCGTCTTCCCCAGCTCGATCCTTCTCGGCTACTCTCTGTCGCCGCCAAGTTCTCGATGTCTCGGCGCTGCCTCCCCGAGTCCGTCCCAAATATCAAGAAAGCCCGACGTCCTCGCTACTGTCGCTGCAATGGCCCGAGCCCCCGCGAAACGTCTTGATAATCCCGAAGTTCCGCGCTCCCCAGGTTACGCTGTCTGCCGTGTCCTTTGCCAAGCACCTTCACCAGGAATATCCCGCCGTGAATCTTGTGTTCGAACCCCGTGTTGCAGCCGAGGTCCACGAGTCTCTCCCTTTTCCGATATACACGGGAGAGTCCCTGTCCCTATATGACAAGGTCGACCTGGTCACCACTTTGGGCGGCGATGGCACCATCTTACGCGCCGCCAGCCTCTTCAGTCGCCGCTCGTCTGTACCCCCGATGCTGTCCTTCAGCATGGGCTCGCTCGGTTTCCTAGGCGAATGGAAATTTGATGAACACAAGAGCGCCTTCCGCCAGGTCTATATGAGCGGCAGTCGAGTCTCAATGACTGATCTGCAGGACCCTCATACGCAGGCCGCTGTTAGTGCACCCCCTGATAACGACGAAGGTCTCCCTCTCCGTGATGCTTGGAGTCATGTTCATGGAAAGTCTATGGGGGTCACGCGGTCGAGTAAGGTTCTCCTTCGAAACAGGCTCAAGGTGGGCGTCTACAACGCCGAAGGCATCAACATCAACAGCCAATTAATGCCTACTTCGACAGCTGAACCTCAACAGCTCCTCCCTCCGACGCCAGCAGCTCTCAAGACACCGACCAGAGAAGTGGAGCCCACTCCCCAGGCTTTTCATGCCATCAACGAACTTGTCATCCATCGAGGACCCAACCCCCATCTTGCTATCATCGATGTCTACGTCAACGGCCGCTTTCTGACCGAGGCGGTGGCCGACGGAATACTCGTCAGCACCCCCACCGGCTCTACGGCGTATTCGCTGTCCGCGGGCGGTAGCATCATGCACCCGCTCGTCAAGACGCTTCTCGTGACCCCCATCTGCGCCCGAAGCCTCAGTTTCCGACCCCTGGGCCTGCCTCTGGATTCCAAAGTCGTGCTGAAGCTGAGCGAGAAGAATAGGGGGAGAGAACTCGAGGTGAGCATCGATGGCAAACGAAAGACCGGCGTGACCATTGGTATGGAAATCCGTGTCGAGGGCGAAATGGTGGGACGAACGCCTGACGGCAGCTGGGCTGGCGGCGTGCCGTGCGTGATACGGTCCCACGCAAACGGCAGCTCGAGTGACGATGATGACGGATGGGTTGGGGGACTCAATAGTCTCCTCAAGTTCAATTATCCCTTTGGAGAGGCTTAAGAGGAGCTACAATTAGGCCGGTCGACAATTAACCATGTTGTTACCGTATATCAGTCTTGGAATGCCCATTTATCGTGTGATATTCGAGCGTATTAGCGAGTAAACGAGATCATATAGTGTGTCGTGGTAGACAAGACGGTATAAGCCGCCATGAGTTGTTCTTTGTTGTCCATCCCTTACAAGACATGATTGCCCGATTATGTAGAGTAAGGCACCTGTCGGATGGTATCAAGTTTTGATCTTGCCCTTGGACCTTGCCAAGAAAGCCGCCTCAACTGGACCAAGTGACATCATCGGTGGAATGCCAATGAGTCTCAACTCCACTGAGGCTGTCCTTGGCTCTCAGCTGAATCCCTACATCACCTGTCCTACCTATCGACAATCCGTCATTCCCCGCACATGCAAGACAACATCTGCCCCGAATATAAAGCTCTCCCATCCCTCACACTCTTAAAATCCATCTCTCCTAGATCCTCCAGTCAAGTTCTACTTTTACCTCCATAGCAAACGAGCAACCCAAAGAACCCTGCTGTCTATCATATCAAAGCCCATCATTAATCATGGATTTCGTCAACAAACTCGTCGGTGGAGAGTCCAAGAACGAGGACCGACCGGAGCAGACACAGACGCAGGAGCAGCAAGAGGAGAAGTCGGGCGGCGGCTTCATGGACAAGCTGAACTCCCTGGGCGGCGGCGGGCAGGAGAGCGAGAAGAACGAAGACGTCCTCGATAAAGGTCCGTGAATCAATCCCATTCCATCCTATCTGTTCCCTTCTCTCCAACCCTGGCGTGCACGAGGCAATCCTCTAAGCTGGGCCCGATCGGCACCGGCTGATTCAATTGCTGGGGATCGACCGGTACTAATTATTTTCATATGGGGGGTTTTCAGGCGTCGACTGGGTGCAGGAGAACGTCCTCGGCCAACCCGATCAGAGCAACGAGAGCGCCGTGGAACAGGCCAAGGATGAGAAAATCTCCGACTTCATCCGGGATCAGTACAAGACTGCCACGGGCTCTGATATCCCGATCAAGGACAAGGAGCGATTCTAGATATCTCCCGGGGCGTCATAAGCTCATGGCTGGCACGTTTGGAGGCGGGATCGGGGAATTGATGATTACAGGGGAAACGATACAAGGTGTTTAAACATCTGTGTTGGTGATAATACGGACAGGCCCTTGCGGCTGATCTGCCGGTAGCAATACCTTAGCAACGCGGCCGAATCCTGTCGCGCTTGGGCGATAATTGAAATATCCAATCTCTGTTCAATATCTTTCTACAAACTGCACTACCGACACTTCATATAATAAAGGAAAGGAAAAGAGAGAGAGAAAAAAAAAAGAAGAAAAAAGGAAGAAAAAAGAAACACAAGAGAAAAAGAAGAAAAAAAATCCCCTTCGTTTATGTGAGAAGTCGAGCTTGACAAGGTGGGGAAGGAGCCGATTATCTGTTAACAGACGCATGTAAATTGTAGCCAGAATCGTGGCATCCACCTCTAACAACCGGACGACTGACTGTCTCCGACTCCCTCCCATGCCGCGCCTGAGCCCTCTTCCTTGTGTATCTCACTAACTAGTGACTTCGTCAGAGCACGAGGTAACCGGCGGCGACGACAAGCCCAGCAAGAAGCGGGCCAGCGACTGCCTTGGCACCCACGGCGTCGGCCATCGAGGTCGCCGGGCTCGTAGTCTCCGCAGGAGGCACCGTCGTCGAGCCCCCAGTCCCCACTGTCACGGTACTGGTCGAGCCCGGGAGGGGAGTCGTGTTCGGCGTCTCGGTCACCGTAACTGGGCCCACGGGGTTCGTGGACGACGACGGGTTGGGATCAGGGGTGATGGTGCTTGAGCTAGTGGGATCTACATATATCCCCTCGTTAGCGCGTTCGTCTCGAGCAGCGTTGCTGGCTTTCTTTTCTTCTCCTTTTTTTTTTTTCTAATAGGAGGTAGATGGCATGGCTTAAGTGGACTACTCACAGGGGCCGTTGGCGGCGTTGAAGTCCCAGCCGCAGTCGTCCATGAGGTCGGCGACGTCGTTGTCGTCGGGGTCCGACCGCCCGTTGTCCCTGACGCAGCTGGCGCACTCGGTCAGGCGCTGCTTAGAGTCCTGGGCCTCGCAGACGCACGGCCTGTACTGGTCGTCGCCCGACGTCTGCCTGTCGCAGCGCGCGCTCAGGTCGATGGTGAACTGGCAGGCCGGCAGGCAGACGCGGGGCACGTCGGTGGCCTGGACGTCGTTCTCGGCGGCGCTCAGGGCCGCGGCGCCGAGGAGGAGAAGGATCTTTTCCAGCTGCATCTTTTTGTTTGTCCGTAAGCTGGTGAGTCAGTGGGTGAGAGAGATGTCGGCTGATAGATAGATGCCGTGTGTGAATTGTCGAAAGAAGATTGGCAAGTTGGTTTCTGAGTGAGCGAGTGAGTGTCTTACTGATGTGGTGAAAGTCGATGGCAGTGATTCATAACGTTGTCGGTGTTGGGGGAGGGAGCCCTCTCAGTTTAAATAAACGAAACGACAATGAGAGAGACATATTCAATGGACGTCTCCTGCGGCAACGAAATCTCCATCTCAACTCAACGGTAGAGCAAAGATGGACCCCATCCCGTACTCTCGTTTTTCGTTTCAACCCGCCATGTCGGTTCACGAGGTGGACACGACACGACACGACACGACACGACACAACACAACACAACGCCACAGCCACCACTTCACCTTTCTTTAAGGTACCCTAGCACAGCGGCAGTCGTGGCCGTGGTATGCGTAAGGTACCCGCTGATACGGGTAGAGCCGCAGGTGGCGGCGGGGAATACGTACTCCTGCAAGAAGAGATGAAACGAATCTTTGCATATTTCCAGGGCCCTTTGATCAGTGGGATTCGCCGGTCATTGGGCGACGAAAGAACACAGCCATGATTGACGAGCTGAGCCAAGAATCGAAATTACGTACGTTCGTCTCACTGTACCAGCTGTCCTAGATCGACAGACAGACAGACAGACAGACAGACAATGCAATGCACGATTTATTCGACAGCCAGCCAGGCCCAGAGTATGATCTTCGATCGTCAAGTAAAGACGGCCCTGCGTCCGTTTTCGTAGACGGGAGACAATCACATCATGGAATCAACCAGCTCTGATTTCTGAATTATTCGAGGAGCTATTATGCCTAACTCTCACACAGTGTAGTAAATACTTCGTGTCCTTAACAAGACACAATGTGGCTTTTTTTTTGGCCTGGCGCTGAGGGCTACGCTTCGGCGTGAAGCTCTCATGAACTGCCATAATTAGCGATGTCTCTAATAATACAGCGGGTGCTCACCTGCTCACCTGGAACGACGTACGTACGTAGTATACACTACCTAGGTAGGTATGCTAGCACGACGATCGATCGGTAGGTATTGCATGCTCCGGTGGACGGACAGGCCAGGCCAATTCTGAGGTTGAGATATCTGTGACTCTGGGGCGGGGCTAAACCTTTTGCTTTGTTGCACAGCCGCTTCATTTACATGTAGGGCAGACTGTGCTCATTTGCGATAGGTACCTAGGTAGGTAAAGAGGCCGATCTTCCGCTGGCCCGAAGGTAGATCTTTGTTGTCATGGGAGCGTGGGGCTTTGTCGGACATACCTACACTAACGTCAGCTGCTTTTGAAGCCACGATGCTGCGAAACCAAGATTATCGATACTTGTCGTAATAGAAAGCTGACGTTGGAAGACATTGGATTCAAAGCACGAAAACGCGCAACCCCTTATTTTTGAGATCAACTCAGTTAGAAGTAGACAGGGATGTTGAGATTAGGTAGGTACCTAAGAGATCCGAATCCTTGTCATCATCAAGATCAGGTACCTACAGGTTTCCTTCACTAAAGCTTATTGCCCTTGAGCCCTTCATATCCATCAGCAACAAACCGCTCTGCTCAATTGAGACTTTGATTCCCGAGTCTAAAGCAAAGCCTGCTGCTCGTCAAGTTCATCCTACATAGCTAGCCCAAGATTCAATTCGGAGACAATTCTTCGTTTGAAATGGCTGTCCTTTCCACTGTCTCAGTAAGCAGCCGTGCGATGGTGCGATTCACTCTATCGCAATACGTGATACGGTATTCCGGTTATCTGGCATCATTTCAACAGTAAGTAAAGTCCCAGGCTGTCCTAGTCGCGACTCACCGACTCAACTCCGG
Organism: Nemania sp. NC0429; assembly: GCA_022578495.1. Lineage (NCBI taxonomy): Eukaryota > Fungi > Ascomycota > Sordariomycetes > Xylariales > Xylariaceae > Nemania > Nemania sp. NC0429. The sequence goes on from MU392233.1 coordinate 195,092, forward strand.
CCGAAGAGCCTGATTACGATAGTCATTTTGGGGGCGCCGAGCTTTTGTGTACTGTACCAATGCAATACCGCCCCTCTGGTATGGATCCTACGTTCATAATGGCCTCATGTAGGTATGTGACAAAATCCACCGTCCGCTGTTGTGATGATCTATTAACTACGGTACATTGTATATCCCGGTGCAATATTGAAATATTTTTTTCACGAAACTCTATGTCGTGGACTCGTAGAAAGCGCACGCCCACTTTGCGTCATTGAATTTTCAGTTATGAAAGCGTCGATTCGTTACTGAGCGGACCGTGTCAAACGCACTTGTTAGTCTACAGCCCCTGCGGACTTTGTAGTCGTTTTGAATCTAGAAGCATTAGCCGAATTCAACGATATGCGATTCATCGCCCAGGTTACATGTGTAGCGGCCATTGGCCATGCCTCAGCTCACAATATCACGTTTGTATCGGATTCCGGGGTGGGCTTTTCCCTCAAATTGGTCTTGAAGCTGCTCATTAACCACTCGCGTTAGGTTTATGGTCCTCCGTTAGAAGTTATACATGCATATTACGGACAATGGCCGACGGGTGAGGCTCTCTACAGATCTTAGTAGTGTTTCAATGAAAAGAGAAGTCATCGATTGACGACCACTGCAGGAGTTACCGTATCCAGCACGGGGCGCATATTTTCAAACTTCCCTGGTGGTAAATGCGTTCTTTCCAACCTGCTGGCTGGTTTTACATAGAACTAACGAGCGCTTCAGGTCTTGATAAGAATAACGTTTATAATGGTTCAAATAACGTCTTCCAGGTCGGCGAACACACCTCCCTTACCACGGAGGTGGCGTATCCCAGCTTGGAGATGAACCACCCACCAGGGGGAGCTATCAACTACACCACTTCGCCACCGAGTAAGCAGGAGAACGATGCACTCGCTGGCAACCCGGGACTCGGTGCTGACATCATGGGCAGCTTCTGCTAATTACCAAGATTACCTGATCGGCGTGCAGTCCGTCGTGATTGATGCTCTGGATCGTCTGTGGATTCTCGACACCGGCCGTGTGCAGGGGCCGGACGGAGTGATGCTATCTGCCGCATACGGAGGTCCCAAATTAGTAGGCGTTGACCTCGCAACTAACGAGGTATTCAAAACGATCGTATTCCCTGCAGACGTGGCATATTCGGACAGCTATCTCAACGATATACGCTTCGACCTTCGCCCTAAGCTGACGGAGTCGGGGCAAGGCATCGGATACATCACCGACAGCGGCGCCGCGAGCCGCAATGCCATCATCATAGTTGACCTCGGCACAGGCGAGAGCTGGAGGCACCTCGGGCTGACGACCGCCGTACGCAGCGAATCGCAGTTTATCTCGTATATATGGGGCCAACCAACGTACTACGTCGAAGGCAATAGCCCTCTGGGCACTAATCCCACAGGCGCCGACGGCATCGCTCTCTCTGCCGATGGCGAGACGTTATACTTTGGTCCATTTGCGTCACGGTACTTGTACAGCGTGCCCACCGTACGACTTCGTGACAGAGGTCCGACAAGCGAGATTTTGGCTCAACAGGTTCGTTTCTTCTACCTCTAAGCTTCTGACATCAGGCCTCTTGTAACCGGGCATCGAAGCGAAGTGTCGTTTCTTTTCTCGACCCGGGAAGATTTCGGATATGAAAGACGAAAACTGATAATAATTACGATATCCTACAGTCTGTTGTCAACCTTGGCCAGAAGGGTGCTAGCGATGGCTTCGAGACAGACAGCAACAACTTGATCTACGTCGGAAACAACGAGCTCAATTCGATCAACATCTTCAACCCGGCTAACGGGACCACGTATCCGTTTGTGCGAGACCCGAGGATCAACTGGGTCGACACGAGTATGTGCACGGATGGCCTCCCGCTTCTTCTGGTATAACTTCTGCATACTTGGATTAGACGCTGACATACCGCATAGTGTCTGCTGCCACGGACGGCTACCTGTACTTCACCTCGAACCAGCTCCTCGAAGCTCAGAAGAGAAGGCCGTTCGGCTTGTTCAGGGCGCCTTTGCCTAATGGCGCTACGAAGGTGTCGCTTAATTTGGAATAGGGGGGGGAAAGGCATGAACCTAGGCTTGACAAAATAACGACTGCCCCTACTTACGCTTGTATAGAAGGGGGGAGGGGGCTTATTCGGGAGCTTCGACTTCTTTCGTATAATCATTAGGTACTGGCAGACTGCGTATCCGCCAGCTGAAAGATTTCCGCAAGGTAGGCCTAGCAGTTGGAGGCCTCGTATTGTATGCTACTACTGAATACGTGGAATGGAGTCATTCCTATGATGGCATCTGAAAGATACCAAGTTGAGATACCAGATATGCGCTCGTCGCGTGCCTATCCTATTCTCGACCAGCACAACGCGGACCCGCCGACCACCTATAGGTGCCGATTCATCGGACAACATCTTCCGGAAGACAATAATGACCCCTCGAGCTGTAGCCGATGGGTCCTCGTTTTCGGCAAGTCAGGGGCCGTTGGGCATCTTCCGCATCGGGGCTCGAGGTAAACCCCGCCGGGTTGTGGGAGACGCGTTAGGCGGTACTTGATTGTGGGGAAGTCCCTTACGTAAATAAGGAATATGCCGGTGTTGCTTGAGCTTTATGTTGATGACCGCTCTGATCTGATATTGAGGGCCGAGGCTTGCGGGGCACTGTGGGCGAATGTGCATCACGGAGTATGTAGAGCTGCAACACTATACCGGTGCACTACTAAAAGTAGAATCTAATCATAGCATCGGACACTTGACCACTTTTAATGACTTAGGTATCACTATGACAGTTTGCCCATCAGGCTGAGCGGATGGAGTATTCGGTTGGAAGAGACTCGCTTACTGGGGGTCAGCAGGTCAAGTCAATCACTGAGGCAGGCATATACCAACAGCAAATAGAGGAATCAAATTACACAAATCAGTGGCTATGGGAATATCGAAGTTATTACACTATCATTCCCAACTTATTTGCTACCTACAGTATAATTGGCGTAGATAATTAGAGGCATAAGGTATGATTTGTTTGTTCGGGATCTCGAAGCCAGCCAATCAGGGCCCATCGTGCACATAAGTTAGCTGCATGTAGTTACAAGGGCGCATCAATCACGTATCACCTTTTGGGACACCTACATGAGTTTCGGCCAATAGCGGAAAGCATGCAACATGTACAGATTATTATAATAACTTCAACAATAATCCATCCTACAGCGAACTCAGAATTCCTTGGATAATACAATTCGCAAAAATGGCCGATATTTCATCTCAAGCAGCGACTGGAACGAAATGTCTGGGAAACGATTGTGAGAACGACGCTGGGACTTTACAATGTCCCGCGTGCTTGAAACTAGGCAAAGAGAGCTTCTTCTGTTCTCAAACCTGCTTCCAAAAGAGCTGGGTTAGTACACTTACCCTCTGGCAATCTGTTTGGCAAATCTCATACAGTAACAGAAACAACACAAAGCCTTACATACGACGGCGCAAGAGATCTCAGGTATACAGAAAGGTGTTACCCCCATACAATCAGACCTCGATACGATCCCTGAACTCTCAATCTAACATGCCGAATTGCAGGGCTTTACAATCCGTTCCCGACTTACGCATTCACCGGCACTGTCAAACCTGTCTATCCGCTCTCACCGAGGCGCACCATCCCTACATCTATCAAGTGTCCTGACTGGGCTGAGACCGGCATACCGGTAGGTGAACAGCGCTATGGGATGAAATGGTCGTCGTTAGATCTCGAGGGACAGGAAGCGATGCGCAAAGTGTGCAAACTCGCTCGCGAAGTGTTGGACATTGTCGCTGCGGAACTGCGTCCCGGCGTTACAACTGATTATTTGGACGAAGTGTGTCACAAGGCCTGCGTAGAGCGGAATGTAAGCGCGAGTCGTTGTCGAAGTTTGATTCATGATTTCTAATTATGATTAACAGGCATATCCATCTCCGCTCAACTACAATCACTTTCCCAAGTCTCTGTGCACCTCCCCGAACGAGGTCGTCTGCCACGGCATACCTGACCACCGGGTTATCCTGGATGGTGATATCATGAATCTCGACATTTCTCTCTACCACGGGGGCCACCATGCCGATGTAAACGAGACATATTATGTGGGCGATCGAGCCAGGGCTGATCCGGACTCGGTCCGAGTGGTTGAGACGGCGCGAGAATGTTTGGATAAGGCTATAAAGCTAGTGAAGCCCGGCACGCCGATAAGAGAGTTTGGAAAGGTGATCGAGAGACACGCAAAGTCCAGGGGCTGCTCTGTTATCGCGACCTGGGGCGGCCATGGCATCGGAACCGAATTCCACCCCCCGCCCTGGATACCGCATTATTCCAAAAACAAGGCCGTGGGCGTCTGCAAGCCCGGGCTCACCTTCACGATCGAGCCTATAATCACGCTGGGAAAGCCATATGACAAGTATTGGCCGGATAGCTGGACGAACGTCACGATTGATGGGAAACGGACTGCGCAGTTTGGTGGGTGACAGACACAATTCTCAATACCAACCTTCTGCTAATGGTCATACAGAACACACGTTGCTTGTCACGGAAACTGGTGTCGAAATCTTGACTGCGAGGAACTCAGATTCTCCCGGGGGACCTGTCGCAATGCCAGCGGTACCGGTGCCTTAAATGCGACTACCCATTTTTGAGGTGGCTACACTCGTTATTTGGATATACATGTTACAGGAAGTAACTGATCGCCTCGCCAGTCCCTTATTTCATTATTGTTCCTATCTATCAAGCCACAGCACTCTCCGGCATTACTGTAGCTGGGTTCGTCGGTTCACTCTATATTAACCGCCGCCCCTGGATATAACATGGGTAATTACTGCTTGTTCATATTTTTACATATTATAGTGTTTGCGATAGTGATTTGTTGGTGTAGAGGATCACTGCGTATTACCAAGCTGATGCTCCACGTGCTTTCTCTCAGTGCCAGACCCCTAACGGATTTCTCCCCGCCACATAGTCTTTAGGTTGCTCTCTGGTAGCCCCTTGCCCATCAAGGTTATCAGGGTCACCGATGAGGACCAGGACATCGCGGAGGCCACTGAATCCGTCGAGGCAGTAGGCCTCCCCCTGCTCGCAGACCCAGCGAAGCTTCGCCGCCAGCGAGCCCTTGGCATCCGTGTTGGCGCCGGCGCGGCGCTGTTCCTCGGGCGTCATGGACCCGGCGACGCGCAGCATGATGTCGCCCAGGCAGCTCTCGTGCTGGAACTCCTTGCGGACCTCGCTGCCGAGCGTGTCGCCGGCCAGCAGGATCGTCTTGGCGATCTTGCGCAGCGTCTCGAGCGCGCTGAGCTTCGTCCCGTACGAGCTCTCGGCGTGCGTCTCCCTGCCGATAGCCTCGATGCAGTCCACCACGTCGCTGCGGGCGTTGAAGGACGCCTCGAACTGCTTGCTGCCGCTGCCCTCGGTGTACTCGCTCGTGTTGAGGATGTGCCAGGCGTCTCTGCTGTACTCGTCGAAGTTGATGACGAGTTCCCGTACCAGCCGCATCTGCTGCTGGAACGACGAGGAGATGATGGCTTGTGCCGGAGGCGACACCGAGGCCAGCCTTGTTAGGATAAGCCGCACGGTGTTGTCGTCAAGTTGCGATATCATATCCCCATAGCTCGGTCCCAGATTTGCGGGGTCAGGGTGAGGGGCGAGGGGAGCGAGGGGAGCGAGGGGAGCAACAGGAGCTCGAGGAGTGGCAAGGGAGGGAACAGGTGGTCCTCCATATGGCTGTGGGGGAAAGTAGTTGGATGATGCGGGCAAACCAGAGTAGGCCGGCTGGTGATATTGTATACCAGATGCTATAGTGGATGGCATGTTGGGGGAAGGCTGGCAGCGGCCGACGCATTCGGGATTTGCGCCGTTGCAGCCATCGCAATCCACGTCTTGCCTGCTTCTTTTGGTAGGCCTAGACATGGTAGAATTAATACTGTGAATAGGAAAAAAGTGTAGCGTAGGTATGTATGTCTCGGTCGCAGGAAGTAAAACGCGGTGACAAGAGGCGAAGACGCGTCGAGAACTTGGGTTGGGTCTAGGTACTTAATTATAGTATTTATGGCGCACTTTTTACATCTGGTCTGTGCATTTCTCCCATTTTCCTCATTTCCCTTACTTTCAGGCGCGGTACGATTCAGTTATTGCCATCGGTTTTCTTCTTCTTCAGAAATGAAGATCCGTAACTAAGTACTTACTTTAGGTAGTTAGTATCCTACGTTGGACAGGTCTCTATCCAAGGGGTGCCAACCTCCGCTTACTCCCATTTTCGCTCTCCACAACGGCTAATTCGTATACAATAATGGAAGGTAAGTATAGTATCAGATAGAATGACTCTGATTTTTCTTCTATTATTACCTGCATTGCTACTTTGCTTACCCATTTTACTGTACATAGAGGCACAGTTGCAAGCTATGAAATACTCGAATCACGAAAAGTTGGAGACTCCTAGATTTGATACTTGAACTACTTCGTAATCAGATCGAACTAATACTGTGGATCTTTCTTTATATGTAATTACCGAATATAGAACCTAGACTAGCGCGTTCCATAGCGCGCTGCAGAATACACGGAGCATTGGTCGCCCACAAAAATTATCAAAGCCATCATCATCTCCCAGCGAAGTAATCTCCTGAAGTTTTATGTTTTATGACGGGCACTACCAACACATCAATACCCACCAACCAATTCCCTTAGCACCGAGCTCTGCGTGAGCTGAGCCGTGTCTTCGATGTAGGACCTCGCAACCGAGAACGTGCTGCTCATCACATTGGGGGATGTGTGGATAGGATTGCAATCTTTCGAAATAGCGGAGTAAAGGTGTGTCACACGGACGCTACTAAGGCTAACCCAGAAAAAGACAAATCAACGCGGTAACCGCCGCCAAAACGATTAGGCCGCAGTACCGCTACATTAGGTTGGGCTATTAGACGAAACGTTTGTAAAAAACGACTAATATGCATATAAAACACGGGTTATGCGGACAAAAAATGTACTGTTATACCAGATTATATACTACTGCGTTAGGCATAAATAAGCCAGATTATTTCTGTTTTTTCAAATAAAAAAAAAAAAACTATAAACTTAAAAACTTTTTAAAAAATTATTAATTAAATATATTTATTAAGCTTTTATATAAGCTTTTATTATAAATAATTTTTTATATATTTTAAAAACTTTTTTTATTAATAATTTTATAATATTTAATTTTTTTTTATACTTTATTATCGCTAGCAATACTACCGTTGGCACTTTAAAAACTTAATTAAAACTTATATAAACTTTTAATACTAAACCTACTTATATATTTATTATTACTAGCAATATATATTTTAATATACTTTATTTTATTATATTTATTATAAATACTTTTATTATATAAACTTAGCTAAAATTTAATAAAAAGTTTAAAAAAAATTTTAATAAATCGAAAAATAAAAAAAAAAAACCTTAAAATAAAAAATTTTTTTTTTATTTAAAAAAAACCTTTATTTTTTAATTTAAAATATAAATTTAAAATTTTATTAAATTAACTTATAGCTAAATAAAAACCTGCTAACCTAGCTAAATTATTAAATTTTTTATAAAAGCTAGCAGGTTAAAAACTATTTTTTTTTTTTTTATTATTACAATCACTAGACTTTCTAATAACACTACTTTAATTAAAACGCCTATTAAAATTATTTAAAATCTCCCCGATATTACTTTATAATTTTTAAAACTTATTATCTTTAAAAAATAATATTTTATTATTTTTTATAAAAAATGTAATTATAACTATTAATTATATTGCTACCTTTTATAAACTATATCGGTTATAGTCGTTTTTTTTATACTAATATATTGCTTGCCGATTTTTTATATATTTTTTTATTTATATATTAAATATTTTTTTTTATATAATAAACCTTTATTAATATAACGTTTTTTAAACTTTAAAATAATAATGCTTTTATTTTTTATAAGCTATAAAACTTTAATATAGCTATAATAAATATTTATAAAATATTTTTATTTATAATATTAATTTAAAACTTTTTATTTTAAATTATAAACTTATATAATAATATATAATAAATATATAAAGCAATTTATATTTTTTCGGCAAAAGTTAACCGGTATTAAATCTAAAACGCCGCGTTTTTTTACTAGCAGTATAACATTATAAAAAATATATACATTATTATAGTCTAAATGCATTAAGCGAAATTAAATACAATAAAAAAATAAATCGCTACTTTTTAATAATAGGTTAAACAGGCGAGCTTTACTTTTTTTTAGCAGATTTAAAAAGCAATTGCTAAATTTACTAAAAATAATATATTTTATTAAAAAATGTAACGGTGTAGCTAAGCGGCTAATAAGTACTGTTAATATTTTAGCATAAAAAAAAAAAAAAAAAAAGATATACAGGGCTGCGCAACGACTGCGCAGCTAAGTAGCTATTTTAGCTATATAAGTTTTTAAATCTGTTCTAGCTATGTTTAAAACAACTTTTATTAAGCTAAGGTTTATTAGCCTGTTAGCCTATAATATTATTTCTTTTTTTAGCTCTGTAATAGCTAGTTTTTTTATTATTTTATGCTCTATAGTAAATAATTATTTAAATTAAATAAAAGTTATAAATGTATAGTAAAATTTTTAGCAAATTTATTTTATACCGTTTTAATATTGCCGCTCTACCTGCTATACCGCCTTATTTTACCGGTTTTATCTGTATATATAAACTTTTTTTTTTTTTTTTTTTTTTTTTTTTTTTTTATAAGCTTAATTATAATTATAAGTTTATTTTTTTTTTTTAGCTTTTTTTATATAAAAGCCGCTCGTATATCGTTTTTTTTTTAA